>JASCZW010000613.1:0-96919 GCA_034211315.2 Aedes japonicus
TTTTCAAAATGGTGTTATTTCATAAGAAAATCGATAATTACTCGTGAGCGGTAAGAAATACCGGCAAGATTTATACGCTAAAAGTTTTAACTTTTTAAGCAATAAAAAAACATCTGACAACAACTTTGTTGGCAAATTTGATATCAAAATAGTTAGAACACAAATTGTTTTTTTTTTGTTGGGACGCCCTAAGTTACAGTAAAAAAACTGATTTTTATTGGGACAACCCTAAGCTACATAGGAAAAATCCTCTAATTTGGTCGTTTCAAAAGGTACAGAAACATTTTTTTCAATCAAAGTTGCTTAGAACTATTTAATCTACAACTTTTCCGAAAAATGTTCGCCTTTATTTGGGAAGGTCCATTAATTATGTCACGCAGTGAGGGGGGTTGGCAAAACGTGATGACCCATACAAAAAAAATTAAAGGTCCATACAAAAATGTGACAAGGGGGGGGGGGGGATTATAAAAAGTCATTTTTTGCGTGACGTAATTAATGGACGTTCCCTTTCTGCAAATCAAAAAGTTAGATTTTGTAGAATATTAACAACTTTGTAGAATATTATTTCGCTCCAAAACTTCAAACTTGGGCTGAAAATGTATCTTTCCAGCTAAATTCGCATTCTGGAGCACTGTGCAATGGTATACAAACAATCTTATAACGGCTTCATTTTAGATATGTTTTCAATAATATACAGGTAAAAGGCGTGATGAATCTTTACTTTGCCACCGAAAAGTGAATCTAATAGCTGACCAAGTCTGAAATAATTATTGTTAGGCTGCACATGCATGTAAGACTTTGAAGCGATTTAACGACTTAGAGATAAGTGTAAAATAAATAACAAAGATGCAATGAACGGACAAGTAAATGTAACGTTTTCAACAAAAGAACTATAAAATTTAATTGAATAATGCAGAATACAAGAACTGAATAAGGTGGACAAAGTGTTCGGTGAATCAAATGAAGTTAGAGGAGATATGCATCGATGAATTTAGGAGTAAGAACTAGACATCTATTTATTAAATTAGAAACGACTGAAGAAGTTACCAAATGATCTTTGGCTGTAATACACTGACTAATTAAATAACATAAAGAGATGCAACGACCTTCAAACACTTTTAAATTCTTTCTTGAGTCCCATCAGTAAACAATGAAAATTATACTAGACTTTACTAAAACTGGTAAAATTCAAATATCTTGACGACACAATGACAACTTATTTTGTAGCTACGGCTAGAATGTGTGAATCTCTCTACATAAGAAAAATCAAACCAATTCACTTTTCTCGTTTTTCGTACATTGGACCGCAGGATTTGTATCACATTCTCTGTTCGTGTGGTCTCCACTAACATCCATTGGTGAAATACCTAACAAATTTGTAAGCGAATGTATAGAAAGCTCACGCTGTCGATGATTTCCAGCTTCCAGACAAACACATCATCACAAACAAGTTTATCAATAAATGTGTGCTTCAATTCACTATCATCAATCCGGGTTGAACGCTCCAACGTATTTTTGGATCCCATCAGCATGAAAAAAAAGCCAACACGATGAAATTCATTGCATTTGCACCATTTTATTCCCTGTTACTAATGGTGCCAAGTCCCGGTTGACAATTTTAAATGTAAATGCAGCAATTCCCTCGCACTGCACAATTGTTACCACAAACCAATATCACCGGCAGCAACAGCAGTGGCGGTGAAACAAAATGGCGTAATTGCACACATTTTCATACTCATAACCAATTTTTTACACGTGTTTTCCAACCTCACTTGCCTTCACCCACCGAAATGCACAAAAATAGGCACGAATCCGAAATAAAATTTTACGCGAGAAGCCGCCAAGGATGGCGAGGAGGGGGTGAGGAGTCGATTTGTGCAGAAACCAAATGGCACGCCACAAACGCGCCCTTTCCGTCCCTCGCGACAATCGTGGCGAATGCTGTTTTGAAGGGAAGGGAAATTTTCATATTTTCGGAATGAATTTTTATTTCTATCACCTACCATATTCCGTTTTGTAGCCTCACTTCTTTTCCGGGAATGTCAATTTCGCTTTTAGCAGCGTGGCGTGTACCGATGGCATTTCGGGGGACTCTGGTAAGAATGGTTTGTAGCTTTGGGTTTTTTTTTTCACGGTTGCTGAGGTGTGTTTGTTTTACACGTTTGTGGCATTTGCATGATACAAAATGTCAAAACTGTGGCAGTCGTTAGCTTCGCTCCTTGGATTTATTTTTATTCGCATGACAAGCACCCCCTTTGGGGGTTTTGGTTTTGTTTATGGTCAGTTTTTGGATTCATGAAGGTTGGGTTGTTCTTTTTAAATCTTCTTCAACTGCTTGGTGTTTTACGGTGGTTTTCAGCTTGTAGCCGGGACCAACGCGTTGTAACGGCTTTAGTTCAATTGTGAGATTGTAATAAAAAACGACTATGCTGGTTAAGAGTTGAACCTATTAAAATGTATTTTCTTTGTGAATGAAGGTAAACAATGGTACCTACGTTGCTAGAGTAAAGTAACTCTTAAATCGTAGGTCATTATTTCACAACACTCCTCCTTAAACAACGATTCCAAGCAGTTTCTTGAAAGTCTCGTGATTCTCTTGGTAAGGCACTTTGTAAATCTATCCGCCGGATGCTGCTTGGTATAAACGTAATCCAAAGTATCGGTGCCTTGATCCAGCGCGTAGCGGACGAAATGTGCTACGTCCGGAGATTGAAGCCTTGGTTCCTGATAACGCAAGTTGTCAGCTGGTTGTCACATTTGATTGGTACTAGTAGCTATTGCCACCAAAGTGCCATTTTAAACGCCCTTGGCTACGTGATGTTCTCAGCTTCACACGTGGACAAAGCTACAACTTTCTGCCACTTACTGTTCCATGAAATTACTCCTCCTATCTTGTTGAATACATATCCGGTTGTAGACTTCCAAGCATCTGCATCTCCCAGTTCTGCATCTGCACAGTTGTTGAAAACTACATAAAAACCTCCAATGTCACTCCATTGAACCACAATTAAGTTGATGCAACCCATTGTGACAAATTTATGCTGCTTGGATTTAGGTATCGCACGATCCGGTTTGTCGCTTCCCGGTTCCCAAAACATTCGAAACGTACGTGAGGTTGTGCAGTAGCCTGGGTCAAAATTTAAATTCCAGTTCCTTTTTGAGTTTTGGAAGCCTTTTGGGTCCAATAATAACTGTGATAAATTTCAGCTCGATCGGCGAAACTATATTTTTGCGTTCGAGGTTTTAATTTGACATAGGATTTTATATGGGGAAACTTACTTTTATGTAGAATAATCTGGCGAGGTGACCCGTTGCTATCAAAAATTAAGTGAACCAAATTTTCCTCTTGGAAATATTTCAAGGAAACTTTTTTTCGAAGACCGCAAAGCGATCCAACGATTGTGGAAAAAGTTATTGAGCTAAAACTGATTACAATCCAAACGAACGGTTCATTGAACTGTTTTTCCTAACAACACTGCCACCTGCAGCATGGCCTGTAGCCTGCTGCTGTCGGCGCGAACCAACCACGTTGTTGTGGGGCGTTCACTCAGCATGGAGGAAAGCCGATATCATGCGCATCGAATCTTTGGTTTGGATGGTTGGTGTCCCAGGCAGTATTGTGCAGTGTTTTAGGATGAAACTGGTGGGTGTTCTTTTTCCATATGATTTATAGGTTAGGTTAATTATCACTTCACGATTTTTGAGACTAAAAATCACAAACGCTTAAATTGATAACCAATGGATGCTCACGTATAGCAAACGATTCTTGAAATTTCCATGCCTGAAGTCCTAATAGTATTTGAGGTTTGTGCTCAGAAAACTTCGAAGTGATAGGGACTTCTTGATCCCGTATGTTTTCAATGGTTGTGTGTGAGGTTGAAGCACGAAACTTCAATGGCTCACAAAATAACGGTCACGATTCATAACCGAGATTTGAACCACGACCGCCAGCGTGAAAGCCTCAAGATAATTACCATTCAGGCACTCAGCGTTACAGCAATGAAGCAATTGTCGCTCGCACACACTTGCATGGCTTCGTTGATTTAATTAAACGCAGGATGATCAAGATGCGATGATGACTGAAAATAAAAATAGAACACTTGGCAGCGGTATATCAACAGTGACCAATAGCGTTGCGGCATTTTCTGGTATTGTCTCACCCATATTGAAAAGTTATTGACGGTTGAACATAGGCCCAACGGTTGCTTCGACTGTCGAGGAACTAAGCACCAGGGATGCCATATTTACAGACTTGTCTGTAACTTTGTAGAATTTTCATTACTGATACAGACTTTTTTTCACGATGCAGACATTAATCAGAAGCAGACTTTTACAGACATTTGAAATATTTTTTTAAACTCCATATAAGGGTATTCTCAGAAGTGTGGATTTAGAACGAACGAGGAATTGAACAGTATTGGGAAATCAACGTAAAGCTTAAGTGAGGATAAACATCGTACACGGGAAATAATCCACACATATTAATTGTTAAAAAAACCTTGCAAAGTTACACATAACACTAATGTGTTCACATATAAACGGAACCCTCTGAGAAATACAAATGAAGTTTTTGTGACAAATGAAAAGTATGTGTGGTCACAACTAGTAATGATCACATTGCAAAAATCGGACACATAGATATAATCATTGCTTTTCTATCAGCGTAGTGAGGGTTATTCCGAGAGTCGAAGTGACGTTTGTCACTTGGTGAAGTGAGAAGAGTCACCTGCAGTGACGTGACTCTTCTGGGTAAATCAAATTGAGAGTCACGTCACTGCAGGTGACTCTTCTCACTTCACCAAGTGACAAACGTCACTTCGACTCTCGGAATAACCCTAAGTATCTCAAACTAAAATTGATAATAACTTTCTGGCTATTTTTCAAACTGTATGGAATTTGTCAATATCGTCATTTTCGTCAACTTGCTTATTCTTTATCACCAATTACTTTGCTTAGACAGCTCAGAAAACCATTTTCAACGAGCGCCATCTACGACATTTAACATCACTTTTGCGTAACCTGGATTCCTCCATAGTGAATGTGGTTAGAAGCTTTGTTGAAATGTTTTAAAATTGAGTAGGTACAATTTAATTTTAAACTAGTAATCCTTGAGGAAACGAAAGCAGTGGGTCACAAGTGATGAGATGTGATGTGATGTGATAGGAAGCCACCACCAGCGCAGGGCTGGCCATGACCCACAGTTCCTCCTAATGGCAAGATCAAACTGTACATACCTGTAATCCTCACTATTCCGTTGTATGAAGGGCCAAAAACGGGTGTGTGGACCCGTAAGCAGAAGCACTTACACGAAACCCACGGAAAGGATAGAGAATTTCCTTCCAACGCAACGCTCTTATTACAGGAAATGAACAGTAAGCAATACACATTACGATTTCCGTCTCGTGGTTTGTTAAAAACAGGGTTAAAAAACTCACAGGAGAATGTCGGAAGATAATTAGACCTTCGCTGATCTCGATCTGACGATTTCCATCAAGGAAGGCATAATTGTCATCCATGAATTGGGCCAGATAACCACGAATCCCTCATCCAGCCTACACTTCGTCTGGTACCCTGTATTCCCCCTTACCCTTTGGAATATGTTTATATAATGTACGTAATAGAATATAATATATGTATTAACAAAATGTAACTGAGTGTTGCTGCAAAATAAAATTTGGATATGTATTAATATCTGAATAGCCCTGGACAACCTGAAAAGCAGAGTAAATCAGTCCTCTCAACAAAGCTAAAATTTCAATGAAAAGATATTTGATATGTTTTATTATTTTGAGAATCAACAGACTATTCTATAGGTCTAAGAAAGCAGTTTCAGTGATCGAAGAGCCCGGTTCGATGATTCCTGAAATAAATGTAATATCACTTATCACATATATTTAAAAACAATTAATACTGCTACTATCACATGTCAGTCTTTTATGGAGTAGTAGTAGTTCTGAAATAAAATTTTATTGAAAATGTTAGGCTAAAATGCTAAAAAACAAATTGAGTATTACAAGCATTAAATTGACATACTGCGCTGTGCCCTGAAATGCAAAAGTAATTTGAAAGGCAAGGATGTCACAAGGCGTGCTGAAATTATTAATTAAATGAGAATGGAAAATACACCTGCATGAACACGATTTTCAGTCGCAGCCACTCATTTTCCTATTGTCAAGTTGACAACGTTGCCCATGCTACGCCAACCAGCTTCCCCATGCAGAAATACTGAAAAAACTAATTAGTGCGATATAACCACAATGGACTGACTCTTAGCTTCGAGTCTTGACAGACAATCCCTACTGAGCCCTTGCGGCACGTCAAGCCGGCCAGTTCAACGCAAAGGACGAAAGCAGTGGGTCACATGGAGACATAATGAGCCAAGAGATAAGCTGCTTATAGGCCCTTTCTGAGGGTAACATGGAGTCCCTACTTATGGTATATTCGATCCCATTCGAGATGGGGTTTATAAGTACAATTTTCTTATCCATCCATATACTACAAAAATACAATCATCTTCACTGCTATTTTCACCATGAAAATTACTGTCAATGCGTTGGTAATATTGGTGCATTGCCATTAATTACAATGAAAATATAGTTTCACAACAATACAAATCATAATTGCGAAATTTAGCGTTAAAAGGGGTTGCTGAGTATTTTAACCAAGAAGCAATTAATTCTATCCATCAACTAAACCATAAATACAAGCTTTAAAAAAAAACTTCTGTATCAAAATCTGAATAAACACACTAATAAGGTACAAGAAGATGAGTCCGAAGTGGGTAGGTTTAAAAAAATACTTTTATCCTACACTAGAAATTATACGCATATACTGCGTAAATAACAAAAAAAAAAAGGTAAATAGCACTCAATATTTCATGAAATACAATTCCTTTTTACAAAAAATTTGATTCCATAACAATAAGTTTCATTGTAGTGTTTTTTTTCTATGAATTAAAAACAAAAATTACTTTTTAGTTTTGTAAAGGAAAATTTACTCTGTAATTCATTGAAATTCAATGGTATATTGAATTTGTCAAGTGCAAAAAAAATTTAGATTTAAAAAAACGAAACTGGAAAAAACGTTATAGGGGGAAAAAATCTATAGAAAAGTGTTTCATCTATGTGCATGCTTCAAGCTTAAGTGCCACTTGAAAAAAAAATGAGAAAAATAGTGTAAAATTGCATACAATCCAAGATATAGATGCAGAAAACCATAATCACACATATAGCAAAAATGACAAAACTCGATCTTTTATTACGTCTTTTCGTTGCAAGAAGTCTAATTTAGCAAAAAAAAAAACAGACTATTCTGGACATTCCCAGACATTTCTCATTTTTATCGTAGACATTTGGAAAAAAAAAACATCTGGCATCCCTGTCAAGCACAGTAATAAATTTGTTTCGAGGAATCTGTGTGCTGCCAACCGCCTGCACACACTTGCATGGCTTCGTTTAGGTAATTCATGATGGGCAAAGTTGTATTTTCTGAATCATGTGGTGGATTTCTCAAGATAGGATTGCAAAAACTGCAATTGCATTTTTTGCCATAATTTCAATTTTGGCTTCCCACGAGTTCTTTAGGTACGAAGACGTGACCAGATTCTTTGTTTGCGTCAGAAAAATCTCACCAACTTCAGCTGAGATTGAACCCAGACCCATACGTTATCACTGGGCAACTGCAGGGTTTATTTTTTCAAAGTCTTTTCATTAAATTTATATGAAATTGCTCATTAAAGAAAGTGGACACCAGGTTATCAATGGCTTAGGATTAAAACTTAACAAAAAATTGTGAATTTTTGCGCAGTGTGTAAAACATTGTTTATTTTGGCAACACACCTGAAAGATCTGAAAAAGTGAGAAATTTCGAACGTTGGTTGGATCACCATATCAACTTGCAGAATAATTCTGCACAAATGGTTTTCCGAAAAGTTGTCGTTTCGAGAATTGGCCAAAAGTGCCAAGTGCACTAAATCTGCAGTGTGCAAGATTGTTGAGAATGACGTAGCTGAGAGGATCCGTGGTTACGCGTTCTGCTTACTGAGCAGAGGATCGGGAGTTCAATCCCAGGCCCGTTCCCTTTCTTTTTCCAGTTGTCAATTGTCTATTGATATCACCCCTAAATTTGAAATAAAAACCAGTCTACTCCGCTTTCACAGTGAAAAATTGATGATCTAAAAGTAACCGGCCTCACTTACACAAAATTAACTTTCCCTAGACAATTGTGGAGACGCAGAGATGTGTATTGATCTATGAATTAGTGATTGTAGTATATTGAACATGTACAGCTTCTCCCAAACTCCATCTAATGTGATTCTCTGTGCAAATACACTAGTTCTGTTCAGTAACGGAGTAGCAACTTCGAAACGAACGATCTTTTTTAAAAAAGACAAACAAGAAAGGTGTTCAAGATTGTAAAGAAGTTTGGCGAAACGTGTTCTCTTGAAGGTTTGTCAAAATCTGAACGCTAAAGAGGGGGCATCGGACCAGAAAAAGGAGCTGGCAGCGGTACGCTTTTTGAAATCACATGAACCGTGTTCCGTTAGTTAAATTGCCGTGAAAAAAAGTGGATATTAGCGTCGGAACTGTGCAGAATATCCAAAACGAACAATATCAGAACCTACAAAAAGCAGAAAGCACCCAAAAATAAAGATTCATAAGAAGCTTCTTTGATAATACGGTCGGGAAATTATATGAAGTTCTCTTCAAATTGCCAAACCGGTGCATTATGATAGACGACGAGAAATATGTCAAATTGGGTACCAGTACACTTTTTCAGCTGCAATTCTTCAATGCTCAGCAAAGGACAGATGTCCCTGATGATGTGCGATACCCCCGAACCGAAAAAAAATCGGAAAATATGTGCGGCAAGCCATTTGCTCCAGTGGCTTGAAAATTACAGAAAAGAATACATCAAAAAGAGGCTTCTATCCATTTACTAAAAGCGGATCCTCCATTGTTTTGGCCTGATCTGGCGTCTGCTCACTACGCATCTGCTACGTTGGAGATGCTCAAGAAGGAAAAAGTCGATTTTATCGAAAAATGCAAAAATCCCCCAAAACTGCCCAGCACTGCGTTCTATTAAAAGATACTAGGCAGTTATAAAGCGGCTTCTTCAGAAAGATGGAATAGAAGAAAGGTTTGTTAATTGCTTCAGGAAAATTTGGTCCGAAGCACAACAAAAGTTGTGAACAAGAGAAAGTTGTTCAGAATCTAATGGGAGGTATCAAGAAAAAATTGCAAGCGTTCTTCAGATATGAGAAGAAAATATTCATACTCACGTGAATTCAACCTTATGTCAGTTGCTTTACATTTATGTAAAGCAAACTTATGAGTTTCTTCGAAAATAAATATGTTCCTTCAGAAACAGGTGTCCACATTCTTTAATGTTCTTTAATGCTTCTGAAACGTACATAGTTTGATGATGCGCGCAGTTTTTTTCAGAACATCTCAAGCCAATAAAATAAAATTCTGATAAACAGCTTGTTTTTGAAAGATAAGGTACATTAAAATCTAACTCGGTGAAAAAAAAATTGTTTTTCATCACACATCCTTATGAATCATGCCGAAAAAAAATCTCTGCAGAACTCGTTGCATGAATAAAAATGTAAGCACTAAGTCTAAAATTAACCAGTTGTTTAGTTCGACGATGTTTCTCAGGTTAAACACTCAGGGTAGATATTGTATTAGACATTGAAAATTCGTAGTTATAGGTTCACCTGTTTGAATTTTATCGAAACTAAACTTTTGTAGATTTTTCACCGTTTCCTGTCCACCGAAACCCATTTTACTCCTCGAAACTATGTGTTCTTTCAACTTCATATGATAGATATATTGATTAACTTTCAAAAAAAAAAATGGGATCAGACATCTGCGATCACTAGCTAACTTTTCGATATGCTTAAAAACTTTTCTGTGCTTTTTCGATACCCAGATTTTAGGGTCGATAGTCGCATCATTTATTCTATCATTAGCAAACGTTAATTCCATCTCCCTTCCAATGAACCGACTCCATCGAATCTTCATCCAATCCAGGAAGGCGTTGTTGCTAGTGTCGAAAATCATTCTTGATAGATATTCCACCTCTCCTCGCCGAACGTCGAGTGCCAAACATCCGGACGGACGGGGCACTGCTAGCCGGCAAATGGATGAAATTAAGCGAACAAATTGCACAAACGGCCAAGCAAACGCAATTGTGAGCGGTTGTTATGCCGGTGGGTATCATAGATATGTATGCAAGAAGCACCGTCGTCGTACGCTGCTGCTCAGTGCCGCCGGTTCGGTTAACCGCGTATGCAAATTAAGCAGCTCCAGCAGAACCTCCGCTTCCGACATCAACCCCTTCACCCTACGGATGGCAGCTGATCGTCACATGGTTTTTCATTTTTCCTTCCGACTTTTTGCCTCCAGTCAGTGCCGACTCATCAGGAAACGTCGAGGCGTTGTGAGCAATGGAGGTTGGGTATGTGTAAGTGTGTGTGTGTGTGTGTGCACGCGCGCCGTCAAGCAACCGCAAAGGAACGACCTTATTTCAACGAGCAACCGAGAAACAATAAGCTTCCCACACTGATTAAGGAAACTGTTTTGCATATTTTGGCACGAAGACTAGGAGAGCGTGTATTCTGAAGTCTGCTGGGTTGGGTACAAGTACGTTTCCGCAAATGTTTAAGTGGTAGCTAATTTAACCGGTAAATTATGAGTTTAATCCAAGTGCGAGGAGAGGAAAAATACTTTCCCGGAACGCGTGGGAATGGCGGATGTCATCGTTTCCGATCAATTTGCTGTCGTTGAGGATGTGTCGCAGGGTGTTCATCATCATTGTCAAAAGTGATAATTTTGCTCGGGGGCCTCTCTTATCTCAGTCTCATCAATTTTACCATCAATCTTAAGCAATTTTTTTAAGTTCATTTAGATTTTTGAGAGCTGAGGAAAAGGCCATCAACTGTTTGTTCTCATATTTGGGATATTCAGACTCCTTACGCTCTGTGGTTTTGTGTCCATAAAGTTTTTTTTTTTCAATTTATCTGAAGCATGTGTTCTGATCAACTCCCTCCCCTACTTGTCCTTCCAAAAAGACAACGTGGTTTATGCATGGTCCGCAATGTTCATGTTTAACTGATTTAACTTTAAATTCAATGACTCCACTTTTTGTGACTGCAGAATTATAATATTTAACTAGAATAATATTTAACTATTCAACGCATTCTGCGATTGCAGTACGGCCTAAAATGGTCCGTGTACATTTAGTTTTGCGGGATTATACCTAACTAGCTATGTATATTCTATGGATATAAATATGAATGAAATTATCAATTAGTTCACAGCTGTTAATGTTTGTTAAAATAAAAGTACAGTGAAGTGAAGTACAAGTGTGACATGTGTGCATGTCAGTGTGTAGGATGTCTTCTATGAAAATGAAGAAATCCTATTTAATCACACTGCTAAGAAAAGGATAATGTTGGAAGATAGCAATTCCAGCAGATATTTGAAAAAACGAGTAGCTGACTTAAAAATTATTTGCTAAACATAACCATTGCTTTTTTATGGTTCCTTGACTATCGTGATTTTCAGCCGAGGGCTGGTTCATCTCGTATTGTAGTCAGTTAAATACCTTTTGGGTATTTTCGTAACTCGTCCGGGAGTGAGATTCGAACTCGTGACTTTGGCGTGAGAGGTATGGATGTGGACTTTATGAAGTTGGAAAAAATTAGTCTCATGATTCGTTGAGATCATGATAATCAGTTAAAAAGTAAACCAATGAACATAAGTAGACATACACCAATATCTACTCTGCTACAGACCTCTCTTTACTCAAATACATTTTTTAAATAAGAAAGAAAAGAAATGAAAATCAGAACCTTATCAAAATTTAACTCTTGATACAATGAAAAGCAGCCACCAAGGAGCGGAATAGTTTTTCCACAAAAAGTGAAAAAAGTTAGCATTTAAATAAATGCTAATAAATATCCAATTCTGGCAAACTCAATTGGAAATTTTCAGAAAATCGAATGAGCAAGCGACGTGATTGCGCACTTTGCGCTTGTTGTTCTTTTACTCCTCCTTATTTTTCAGCTGTCTAAAATCTTAAGAGCGGGCTAGATTGCGTTTCAAATTTGACGCAAAATAAAACAAATCGTATGACAGTTTTATTTTCTTACATCGGAACTGTTCGAAAGGGAAGTAAAGAAGAATTTCATTTAGTCTGTTTAATTAGAGCCCTGCAAGTTCTAACGACACCTAAGCAGCGCTCATGTGCATGTGATGATCTAATCGACATGGTGTTTGCATAAGAGCCAAACGTAAACAATGGCTTCTTCCGCAAATTTCTTGAAAATGCAAACTCGCTCAAGAAAACTACCACAACTGTTGTAAAGGGAAACTCCTCTTCTGTTCAATCGTCGTGGTAATTCACTATGATTAAGTTAGCATTCTCGAGAAATTTGCGGAAGAAGCCATTGTTTACGTTTGCGAAATTGGCTCTTATGAAAACTCCATGTCGTAAGCAGATTGTGCCTCGCGGGGCATTATATCTTATTTTGTTATAAATATGTTTTGCAATTATCGAGATGAAAGTTTTTAACAAATTTATATCATAGGCAGTTAGTCGTAACAAGGTTTGTTATAATTTTATTAACTAAATTTTACTAATTAACAGTCGAGTTATTAGTACGAGACACTGAAGAAGTCTGCACATTGTTGACGAAATACGCGTATCTGTCGAAGATAAGCAAAGGTAGTTGGAATTAAATGGAGATTACTAATTTTTCTTCTAATTTACAGTTAAAAGTATTCCACTAAACAGCTCAAACCCTCTAGGATTCATAATTTTGTTATTTTTATGTAATGCCCTTGTGGTCGGGATGTAAAGTGGGAATTATTACAAATTACATGCTCGGCATCAAAAATGCAACTGCTTTCTCGGATATCTCAAACGGAATCCGCTACGTTATCCAGTTTTTGCACTAGGATGATGCTGGTTTGGACTTCCTCCCGGTTAGGGCCTGTTCATAAACCAAGTAAACTCATTTTTGAAAATCTCAGAAACCAACACCCCTCCCCCGCCCCTGGACTTTTATCCATTTTTTTTTTGATCTTCTCTATAAAGCGTAGACATTGGCAAAGCCCCCTCCTGCCCCATTAATGTCTAGGTGGTTTATTAATAGTTCCTTTTCAGCTGAAGCAAAACAAAAACATAACCCCACACATATACTAACGATATTTTTAAAGACCATTTTCAATTTCAAATTTTAATTCAATCGGTGCGCAGGATTAAAAGTGCCCATAACGCGAAAGAATTCTATATCTCACCTCGGAGTGGAACGATTTCTGTATATGTTACCTTTACTTGAAGAAAAATTTCGAATGGACTTAGTCTCATTGACCGCACGGAACTGCTTGAGGAGCAACTGAGCTCATTTTACCCGGGTTCCCCTAATATTTCCTTGTTGTTCAGAAATGTCTTTGCTCGGTGTGACTCAAGATCAACAAAATGATGCTAGTTCTTTGAAATTTTTTTGGGAAAATCGATTACAATTGGTTTCGTCTACCGCACAGCTCTGTGAACGAAGATATAGTAGATTTTACCCTGATTCCCCTAATATATTTGTGTTATTCAGAGATTGCTTTGTTCGGTGTGACTCAACAACAACAAAATAAGGCTCTGTGAATGAAGATATGGCTGATTTTGCCTCTTAAACTTCAAAAGTTTCATTCAGTTCATTCTGTGCATTCATCCATTGCCAACTGCAAGGAAAACTAACCTTACTTTTTGCGGTAAGAGTTAAAGAGATAACAAGGAAAGGTACTACTGGTAACTGTCAAAATGTGAGTAAAATGAACGAGGAGAATCAGGATGAAAGCAAAGAATTTCATTGCATTCATTCTTGCCGTCAGCTGTAAGCACCTGATCAGTATTAAGTAGGCATTCTCGAGAGCATTTTCATTTCATTTTTATCGGTTAATAAAACCAATTTCAATCAAATTTTCAAGCAATGCTTCATAGGGCTAGCCTTACCTTCTTGTTATTGAGTCACACCGAACAAAACAATCTCTGAATAACACAAACAGATTTGGGGATTCGGGGTAAAATCGACCATGTCTTCGTTCACAGAGCTGTGCGGTTAACGAAACCAACTTCAATCGATTTCTTAGCAAATTTTACATAGGACTAGCCTTAATTTGTTGATCTTCAGTAACTCCTACCAAAGAAATATATGATAAACACGAAACAATTAGGGGAATCAGGGTAAAATCAGCCATACCTACGTTCACAGAGCCATGTGGTAATTGAAACCAATTTCAATCAGTTTCCTAAAAAAAAAAAATACAGAGAACTAGCATTACTTTATTGATCTTGAGTCACGCCGAGCAAAGAAAATTGTGAAAAACTTGTTTTTGGAGTTCTACGTCACTACCCGATATCATTGATTGTTTACACATTTTTCGTTACTAATGCCAACAAACACCCTGCTCTTCGCCAACTATCCATCATTGCCTCTTGCCCGCCACGAGATTTGATAGTCTGTCAATTTTAGTTTGGTGAAATCTAGACTAGGCGGCGTTGTTTTTCCAACGGTATGCTTTTAAAAATTAACACAGTAAATTTAAAACAAGTTTGAGCCTGGATGTCTGTTCTATTTGCATGAGAATCCTGTATAACTTGAGAATCATCATCGGTTCACTAGTTTGTATAATTACACACAGACTTCACATGTGCTGCAATAGTTATACTGCAGGATGCCAACTAGGCTTTTTGACGTTTAATCACCTTCCCCTTTCTGGCACTTGCAGAAGAATGATGGATTGTTTTCCTCCTAATGATTTATAATCCTTCTTACTTGCTCTCCTTTGATCTAAACGGTGCTGTAGTGTGCGTGCGTAGAACATTACTAAGCCTATTTAGCCTTCGAAGGCAAAACTAAATGTATTCGACGACACCTGCATTCGAATTCAGGAACTACGAAAGTGATGATTGTTTTGGTTTTTGCGTGTTCACAGCCGAATAATATTGCTTATTTTTCGTGAATTTATCGTTTCCTTCCAATGGAACCCAGTGGAAAAGGTAATAAACAGATCAATTATTCTGTCTTACATATTATTTACGCATTTAGGAAAACTTTCAGATCGTAAACTGGGATCTGGATTTCATTTCGGGATGAAGTTATGCCTGTGCATAGGCTTGTCAAAGCTAAAATTTAATTTCATTCATCCAGAGCTCGAAAAAATAGACACCCGTCGTGAACGATGAGTAAAAAAAATATTCAGTGTGTACAATTTTCGCTCTCTTCATTTCGTTCCATCAGTCACGCAATATATTCTTGTTTACTTATTTTGCTGTGCTCAGTCATTCCGTTGTCCTACTGTTCCACACAACTCATTCACACCACAGCAAAGCACACGGCTATTCAAACCTCAAGAGATTTTGGTCGCTTGACTGAATGCTCTGGTAACCAGTCATTCATTTTCGCGTTCGGGAGTGATTTTTTCTGCCACAGGATTTCAAATATTTCCGAACATGGTTGAAAGAAGCCAAAAGGTGGAGCAAAAGCCGAAATCACTACAGAGTTTCTTGGGAATTTGTTCGAGAAAAAGCATTTGCAGTTTCGATTCGAGAAGTTTTAATTTTTTCCACTTCATTGATTCTCCAAATGAATGACTGTTGTTTCGTCTTCACGGTAGAACGTTGAAATTGAATGAGTTGATTGCGCTTACGTACATTCACTGCTTTCTGGAACGAATGAATGATCAAAGTAAAGCCACACAAAACAAGTTGACTCAACTTGCACAAGAGATTCATGAAGGCAAATTTGTGTTTACTTCATGTTCGCTAGGAACAGTGCGTGATGACTAATATTTTGACTCAGTTAGGGTGCAATTTGAGAATTGAATATGATATTTTTACGCTCTGCATTCATCTATCCACCGATAAGTTCGATCTGGTTTGGATTTCCTCTGTGGAAATAATCACAATTTCTCTGCTTAATTTTCCAATAGGTAAAGAACGCGACTGAAAATCCCTGAATATCAATACTTAATATCATGGATTACGTGGGATAATTGTTTTTTACACCCCAACCGTCTAATGTCTCTTGTGCTAATGTCAACTCGAAGAATGTTTTTTCACTTTCTCAGGGTTTTTTTGTCGAACGGCAAGTGGTGCAGCTTACCCTTTTCTTTTTTTTTCGACCGCATCCTTCAATACAACACGGTTTTGCAAAAAGTATATTTGGGCTCTTTTCTGGAATGTTCAATCTTATAAATTCACACCACGGAAAATCAGGTTTCTACTTACTTGAAATGCAATCATTTTCGGTCATTTTCATCATTTTCATTTTTTTCTTTTCGCTTTTCGGATAACTTTACGAATTGTGTCCAACGGTCGAATACTTTATTTGCTGTCGACGGAACTTTGGAAAAATTAACCAGTATTTGCAAATTTGAACACGTTCGAATGATACACTTTGGCGCTAACCTTATGTTAATTCGACCAATCCTCCCCCCCCCCCCACCTACCCCCCTCAGATCTTGTAAAACTCCAGTACTTCATGTTTTAAGTAAAAAATAAAGGGTGAAACGGTCAAAAATTGGTCAAACATTTATAAAAAGCACTCTGATTAGTTTATTATGTAACTGATCAATCTTCATTTCTTTTTAAAGTTTATCGTCTACCAAATATAGGCACATTTTTTGATTAGGCTTCCGATTTTTCAAATGCAAATTGTCGGGCTTTACGTCTCGCACCTTCCATCAAGATTTGTACCACTATTATATCCACCTTATTTGATGCTCGCTAATTTGCCTTGAACTGATTTTCACTTCAACTGTTTGTATTTTGAATTCTCTTTTGAAAGGTTTTTTTACGATTGCCCAATATTTTTCAATTGGGTGCAGTTCCAGCGAGTTTGGAGGGTTTCTCAATCGGTATACCATTCCTGAGCCATATTTCCGTAGTGGCAAGAAGTGAGGACTTGCCAAAACAGCACGGAACAACTATGTTTCTTCAGGAAAGGCAATATGCGTTTTTGCAAGCATTACTTTACATAAATATCTTGGTTGACAGTGCTAGTTGTCACGAATCTGTCCCTTTTTAGTCTACTGGTGCAAATAGCTGTCAAAAAAAGTATTTTTTCGGGAACATTGGCATTTTTTTCTGCTTGAACTTATCTTGAATCTTTCTTTTTCCGGTAGCCGTATAAAACTATTGACCTGGATGCTGCTTGAAATCAGCTCTAACGTATGTTTCATCGTCCATTACGACGCAATTAAACTTGGTCAGCCAACTCGTGAACAACTTACGCACTCTTCTTTATCATCTCAATTTGGTGTTACTGTAGCCTTATATTTTGACAGTCTGGCTAACTTCGTTTCCCAATTTGTTTACAATATCTCTGACGGAAAGATTGGGATTGCGTTTGAAAATGCCGGTCACTATTCTCACGGTCGCTGCAGCTTCCTGGTTCCTCCTGATCCCAGTTTCTTGGCAGTCGCTAGACGTTCTTCGCTCACTTTTATAACATTCGTCACGGTTGATTTGGCAATGTTAAGTGCATACTTTAATTGTTATTTTATGTATTCTCCGTGCGTGGAGTGACGATTATGATGTAGAAGGAGATGATCGCTCATCACCATGAGGCACCAAGAGTGGACAGTAATGTTTTTTGATAGAATGAATTGGAAAATGAAAAAAAATCTTAATATATAACCTGTTTTTGTCATTCAACAGTACTTCCAACTTGTTTCATACAAGCTGTGTTGCTTGTGATCAGTGGTAGATGAGAGCCTTCCAAACGTCATCTTTTTCCTGTTGAGGTGGCGGATTTGTCCGTGCCTCGACCTACTCCTGCAGTGGGATGTTAGGCAAAAGATGACATCCTTGGTTCGAGTACCACTGTACCCATGCCCTTTCGCTCAATTGTTGATACATCTGTTCTATTTCCAACCTACCGTACACTGACGGAACATTCAACACTTTCTCTTCATATCTTTCATTCTAGCAAAAACATTACTGTCCACTCTTGGTGCCTCATGGTGATGAGCGATCATCTCCTTCTACATCAATATTAAGTGATTTTGCCAAGTCGGCGTGGGAATATTTTGGATTTTGCTTATGCGCGTGCACAATTTTGATTCGCTGCTCAACTTGCTTTGACGCCATTTTGACAACTGAAAAGGAAATGGCAAGAACAAAATAAAGTCAATATTTCGTACGCATACTCCTCCAAAATGACCGATTAAAAAACTAAGATCTTTTTGACCAAGTTTTGACTGTTCCACCCTTTAGATTGATGCTTACATTGTTTCAAAGAAATTGACAGATGGGAGAATAAGTATCTTTATTATGGATGATAGCGCCCCCTGTGTGTCGTTTGAAGCTTTCGAAGGACAGTTGTCAAATTATAGACATAGACCACGGCCGTTGAAGACGGCCTATCGAATAAATAAACTACATTCATTGCAAATGTGAATAAATGGTGTAATTTTTATTATTTTCAAGAGTGCATAAGATCCATTAGATCCACAAGTATCTGTGTACTCCAGGGCTGCATGCGATATCAAAGAGGGGTTCTCCTGAGTAGGTATTAGACCGTGAGCAAATTGAGATTCACTTCAGCGAACTGAGTCAAGTGCTGTAAAAGTGTACCTATGTATCTTGCACACGCAGTCTTCCGCTTAGCCAGTTCAGCCGCTACTGAACGCATATCGTGAATGATTATGTGGAATCAAGATAACGGTTAAAAGTTTAATGCATTTTCCGTTGGCTTCTCGGCTGAAGTACCGATGCACTGATTAGTGCCAGCATATTGCGGATATTAGAGTTAGAAGCAATTAAAGTTGTTGTTCGGTGCGGTTGGTGCTTCATGATCCAGTAGATGAACGAGGTCAGGTGCATGATAGACCCCCTCCCCCCGGCATGTCCGGAGCTCAACTTTTTATCCAACTTGAGTGATTGTTACAGGAAGCCCAAGGATGGTAAACACTAATCAATGAGATACGTTCCATGTAGCAAAGTTCTTCTAATGCATGCAAATAAATCGAAAGTGCTCTCTTAATATGTATGGTGGGAAGGAGGGGGTGGGGTATCCAACTGAATCCCACAACTAAAGCCAATGGACGTCCTTCGGGAGTCGAGGCACTGTAATCCATCACACAGAAAGCAAGACAGAGAAAGAGCGAGACAAGGGTTGCAAATACGGACGGTAGAAAATGAGGATACTGAACCAAGGATTTTGCATGTTCGTCCGTCGCACGGCGGTCTCAAGGGATGGAAACTGTGTGGAGGAAAAATATTGTTGAAATAAAGAATGCAACAACAAGCCATTTATCATATCCGGTACTGCAATCTATATGAATAAAATGAGAAACATGGGTGGGTGGTATGTCAGTTCGGTTGAGTAATGTCTGTTTGCCTTTGACGTTGGGTTGTTGCTCATGAGGAAGCCTGTTGTTTTCATTGGTCTTATGTAAGTAAAGCGAAATTTTTATCCGTTAATCTTGATACCTTTCGAGGACTTCAATTCGCATTTTTTTTGCTTGCTACAAATATGTCCGGCTCGGAAAATTCCTTAAAAATACTGCGAATTGAACCCATCAAGTATTTCGTTTTACAAGCTGAACACAATGCAAATGCACTTCACCGCTCTACGGAGGATTACGAAAAATGTTTCAAAATGGTAAACCACAAGTAACATTCAGTCACTCGGTGGCTCCATACCAGCATATCCCTCGGGGTATTATGGAATGTTGTGATGCTGGAAACATTCAGCAGTGAAAGCATTTCCCTTTTTGCCCCACCTCGTTTTCCATCCAGTGGAAGTAAGCTCTACCATCAAGAGTCAGTGGTTTGGTCTTAGGGTGTACTGAACTTGCATCATCCAGTGCATCCCAGACCAGGAAGATATGTTGAAAATTCAGCCTGTATTCAAAATAGTTTAACAATGCGACTAAACCTTGGACGCAAACACAGACGCATATAGTCGCTCGCCGAGCATGCAAGGACATAATCCATCCTTCACCCCGGCTGCTGAGGCTGAGCAGCGCATCCATTTCTTTTCCTTTGAATGTGGAACTGGCAAAATTTTTGTGTTCCAGCCTTTCGCTATTAAAAAAAAAAGAACAGAAACGCCGGTAATGTACTGCACTTTAGAGAACGAACTGTACCCATGTATCATACCAAGATGAAAGAAGAGGAGTGTGAATAAAAAAGATAACTCACATCAGGCCTCCCCGAGGCAAGTCCCTCCTGCAGCTCCCGTCGCGGAAGAAGTGTGAGGGTGGAAAAAAGATTACTCGCTGTTTCATTGTCAGACTTTTGAAAAGCACTAGTGTTCTGCTTGGCACATGGCTGAGCTTAACAGAAAAGCAAGGATTTCCATCCGACACAGCACACTCGGCGAGGAAGAGGAAGCCCGAGTGAGTGATAGTTGCTGAAGATAGAAGTCATACGCACTAGAAAAGTTGCACCGTCACACTGTTTGTCCAGGGATATTATGACTCGAATATTATCATGATATGCATTTCGAAATGAAAATGGGATGCAGACAATATCGATGTTGGGAATATGCGCTGGGTTCGATGGGATTTCGAATATAAGTAGGTCATTGCGGTAATGGAGCATTTGGTCAAAGGGGTGTTATGTTCTGAACAAAAGTTAAAGTCACATACTTTTTCAGAGAACCTACGACGGTTAGTGGTTTGGTTTGTCGAATGCAGGTGATTAGTCCGTATATCAGTGGGACCACAAAGTCACGGGCCTCAGATCTAGGTGGCTTCACGGTGTTTCTCTCCGAGGTCTCTACGTTGGAGACGACGAGAAAAAACTTTAGTGATCGTCAGTCGGTGCGAATCAAAACAAACCCAAAAAAGGAGAGAGTTCCTCTCCCATGTGCGCATCAGTAAACAGAGTGCACACAATAGATCGCTAGAATAACTATACAAGCCACAGTGGTACATGAGCGTCTTCCAACCGGACATTTTTGCCTGTTGAAGTGGCGGACTTAGTCCGTGCTTTAACCAACCCCGCAGTGGGATGTTAGGCAAAAATGTCGTTGGTTCGAGTACCACCGTATACATGCCCTTTTCGCTCAATTTTCATAAAAAACATCTGTTACATTTCCAATTCTGCCGCACACTAGCGGAACTATCAAAACTTTCTCTCATATCTTTCATTCTAGCCAAAAACATTGTTGTTCACTCTTGGTGCCTCATGGTGATGAGCGAACATCTCCTTCTACATCATAATCGTTACTCCTCGCACGGAGAATATATAACATAACAATTAATGTATAAAAAAATTAACAAAACCGTAGAGTGATAAGCAAAATAATGTATACACCTCATAATTTTATGAATTTGTCTCATATTTTTGGTTCAAGTTAGAGTAAACACACTGTAGTCTTTTCTGATGTCTTATTTTTCATATTATTTTCTAGAATTTATTGGTAACACCAGTTTTGTCAACCCTGGCATCTAGAATCTCCCAAAAATTCTCAATAGCGTTGAGGTCCGGGCTTTGTGGAGGCCATTCCAGCGGTTTGATCCGACAAGACCAGCAGAAACCCTTAGTCTTCTTGCAGGTTCGGGTCGTTGTCCTGCTGAATTATAAACTTCTCTACAAGACCCGTCTGGATCAGCGACACCTCCAGATTTTCTCGCAGGATGTTGATGTAGGAATCTGGCGTCATTATTCCGTCGATTTGCACTAGGCTACCCACTCCACTCCACGAAAAACACCCCTAGACCATCATATTTCCTTCTCCATGCTTCACTGTGCCTTGATAGTAGCGCTCTTGATGCTCTTAACTCAATCTGCATCATATACAAACGCACCGCTTTTGATTAAAAAGTTCGAATTTCGATTCGTCCTTCCAGAGAACTGCCAATTATGATTATGGCCAATTATGAATGATCGGAAAGTAATGTTGTATGACTAAGACTATAGCTTTTTAAAAACCTTTTTTTTACCAACACAACAATTGACTAACCTACCGATAAAGTAGATTTTTTTAAACAACAAAAACTACGAACTCTTATCCGACAGGTATAACACAAAACAAGTTCACATAACTGACACATCTCTCTAGTATAACGAACAAAACACTATAAACATTTTACGCACATTTAAAAATCAACTAATAATACTAGACCTACTGCGATGTTTTTTTTCGATTCGAGCACTGACGCCAGTTGAGACTGAAGAAGTTTGTAAATCGCAGACGAAATAGGCCTGTTTGACAAAAGATAAGATTTTCTGTTGTGGAATTTAACGGTTTTAGCTCGTTTTTACTAGTACTGGTTTAAAAAAGTATTTTATTTTTTTAAAAAGTGATTAAGTAAAGTGTTAATTTATATTACCTAGTTTTCTAAAACATTCAAAACAAATTGTGTTTTGTACAGCATATCATGCTCCAAATCATATGTGCATTTAATTTTATGGTGAACACCCAAGTAACACCACTTGTCATAACTATGTTAAAAATACACCTTTAAGACGAAGCTCACTATTTTTCCTACGTCAATAACGAAAAAGTTAAACAAATGTGACATTTTTTAACATCTTTTACTCATACCAGAGATTTTGTTGAATATCCATATGACATATATTATGTTCTATGGATGCTTCCAACAGCATGCTTACAACATAAATAAAATATAAACAAGATTTTTCAATGGCGAAACGAGATCGTAGCTAATGATGTGATGTGATGTGTGATAAGAACCCACCATCAGTGCAAGGATTACCAATGTCTGCAGGACTATTCTCAGCAGGTTGTTCTGAGAGAATAGCCTATGTGATGGCTTCATGTAGCAGGGTCAGCCGATCTCAGTAAGGACCTTCGGAAGACTACGGCCAGAAGGCCGCGTGTCTTCGCATGACAAAGGACTGGCGGCTCCACGAACCCTTGTCCAGTCAACAAATCCTTCGACTGCCTTAAGTTACCCCCCCAGGGACTCCCCGTTATATAGTTGTTAAAGGAACAGTGGAAATTTTTAGCATAAATGATTTATAAAAAAAAAGTGAAGACAAAAAGAAAATTTCACGGATATACTGATCTTTAGATTCAATAAACACACTTATTTTTGTTAAAATAAATAGTAAATGTACTGGGATATTGCAAATTTCTACTGTTCCTTATAAAATAGTTGTGGGCAATAAAATGAGGAAGGATCTCACCAATAAAAAAAATTACAATTCAAATAACTTACCATAAAAGCATATCAGTCTCTATGTTGCATCATAAAATCAAGGAATACTACTTTCCAACGCATCTTCCACTGCATGTTATTCGTATAGGACTCATTTGTTTTTATAAGCTGATGCAATATGAATGGACCAAGAACTTAACTGCATATACTGTGCTGGTTTTTACAAGGTCTCACTCTTCTCATATAGAAAGACATCTTGAAATACCCAATTGCTATTTTTACAAATTTCAACTTGAATAATTTACATGGAATTTTTCACTAACATAAAAATACATTAAAATTAAATTACTTAACTATGTAAAAAGCAGCTACAATAATTCAATGCACTTCCAACCGTTCACTTACCGAAAACCCAACCTACCTCTTGTTGCATTATTAAATCCTCGTAAATTGAAATTTAAAGTGATGGTAACAATCCTCTCAGCCTCCCTCGCGTCCTTACACAATAAATGAAAAAGAAAGAAGTATTTAATAAAACTACAACCAAAAAGTTAAGCTAAGGTTTTGAATAAAGAGATTTTAGTTTATTCTGTTAAATAGAACAGATTTTGAAAAAAATCAAATAAATAATTTTGTGCTTTTGTTTTTTTTTGTAATTTGATCTATTGTAGTATATCCCGTATCCTTTGTTAAGTACATGTCGAGTTACTTCATCGCTATTGAGAAATGATGAAGTATTCGGTGTTGTTACAGTTTTCATTGTTTGTTTTGTTTGCAATGAATCGAATTTTATTGAAAGTTTCCGGTGTTAAAACCCTTTGAGGAGTGAGAGCACTCTTCAAAGGCGCGCCCCTTTATCAGTTAAAATCAGATTCATTGCACAGCAAACTATGACTCCAATATTGACCATGCATCAGACCCCTAGTCCTAACCAATTCAAACTATAGAACATCAAATAGAAAATGAGAATTTACATCAATGAAAGCTAACCATGTTTTCCTTATTCCAAGCTCATCCTCGGTGGATGAATCCGAGTATTGTCGCTATTCACATGACATAAAATGTAATAAGGACTATTATACGTTCCTTTGACTACAAAAAAAAACAAATATGTTCCCTAGTTTGAATTAATTCAGACTAGGGTTTGATGGTAGATCTGATACCCCGTAACGCACCACGAAAAGGTTATCTACCAGCGTTACGGGTCACGAGATCGTAGCTAATACATGTTAAAGGTGATTGTTCATAACTTTTTCAAATAGGAAATTAAAAGTGCTTTGGGCATGGAGGTTGTATCGCAATTCTACATGCAGCTCAAAGTTAGCTTGGTAAAAGAAAGTGTGCTCGATCGCATACTACCATTCAAATGCCTTCCCGCTCGTTTTCAACTTGCATCTTTCAATTTCACCGCCTGCCGTACTCTAACGGAACTATCAATACTTTCTTTTTGTTTCTTTTCGTTCTAGTAATAAATTTCTGTCTACTCCTAAAGCCTCTTATGTTGATGGGAAATTATCTGCTTCCGACATATTTCATAATAGATCGTTACTCCGCGCATTGGAAGAATATAAAAAACAACAATCAACGTGTATTTGGTCATGATTTTTGCCGTTTCAAATCCTCTTGACTTCGCTCAATGCCAGATCGCCGTTTGATACTTTAACTGGATGCAAAATGGTTCTAAAATACTTTTTCAACTGATCATAATAAGATAACATGAATGGGTCTCAAAATGGCATTTCAAAACAGCATTTTACGAGTTCATGAAGTTGAAATAAAACCTTAATTAAAAGCTTGGTAAACAATTATGTGCCCGATCGGATACTACCATTCAAATTCCCTCCGCTCGTTTTCTAACTTGTATCTTTCAATTTCAAAGCCTGTCTTTACCCTATACGGAACTATCAATACCTTCTCTTTATTTCTCTTCGTTCTAGCAATAAATTACTGTCCACTCCTAGAGCCTTTGATGGAGATGAGAAACTATCTGCTTCTGACAAATTTCATCTTAATAAAAGTAAAAGAAATTTGAAAAAAAAACAAGGATTTAAGATTGCTGTAAGCAAGCTGTGTAGGTTCTCATAAACCTGACTAAAAATGAAACCTATTGGCACCTCTTGGTCCAAATAAAACCAAATTGATTTCTAATGGCTTCCATAATGCTTTAATAAAACTTAACTTAATAAAACTGCATGGGTTTGACAATGTTACTTGCAGGGTGGCCTCAGACTTGGGAAATTCGAGAAATGCGGGAAAATGCGGGAATTCAAAGTCATCGGGAAATATGCGGAAAAAATTCGAGAATTTCGAAAGTTATCGGGATTTTTTTTCATATGCCAAAACCATGCCCAGTGGGACTGCCCACACTTTTTGATAATTTGAGTCGCGTTTTTGTCATCCACTCAGTCCAACCATCTCATAAACGGAATGAAACAGTGTTTTTACCCTGCAAATCCAGTATTGCTGAAGAAAATAGCTCAGTGCTCTATGGATGGCCCAGCTGTCAACTGGAAGGCATTCATAGAATTTACTAAGAAATCAGGGATCCGCCAGCCGAGCGTCGTCCTTCAATGAGGGGCTTAGACAAACAAATGTGCATGTGGATCATTTTCTGCTGACTTTGTTCGGCCTGTTTCAAGACGTTCTGCTTAGAAGCTCTGATTGAACGGCTGTTACAGGCGAAGTTACGCACTTGACTTACTTTTGTTTTTATTTTACTTAACTAGAGCACCTTATGACTGAAGCATCGTGATATTATGTACTGTAAATTTTAGTGCAAAGATTCTCTTTGCAAGTTTTTTACGGTTTTTTTTTCTTTTTATATGCTGCACGAGTTCCGCCCACCTGGCATGGTAATACTGTTGTCATTTTAAAAGTACCGTGAGGTTTCAGTCCATTTGTAAAATATACAAAATTTGTATTTGTATTTAATATTTGTCACTGAAGTGGATAGAAATCTATTGTGTTGTTCGTTCTTATGACTGATGCGGTAGACGATAAGATGTTGATACCAAAGCTGATTTTTTTCATCAATTCTGCAGTAATGTTCATTCCTCAGGGAATACCAGACCTAACCTCTTTTCGACGCTTTGGCGAGACTACTTAGAGTCGCTATGGAGAAAATTGTTAAGCCAGGGCGTCTGACAATCAAAGCAAAATCGGCCATTGAAATAGAACTGACTCAAATCTTCTACCAGCCCCTCATGTTGAACTCGGGTTTTGCTTCTAAATCGGCAATCAGGAAAGCGAGAAAATTTTCAGAAATTTCTGACAAAGACGTTTTAGCATTTCACAACGACTGGCGTTCTTTTAATTGTGGATTTTTGAAGAAGCTACTCAAAAAATCTTCTTTGACGTACCCTTCAACGCGTTACGTCACCTGCATTCACCTTAATGTTATAACTCACTTCACTTACTTCTTGAGCTGTGTCTAGAAACGTTCGTAGAAAAAGACTAGCTGAGCGCTGCTGTTGCTCACAAAGTGAAAAAAGAATTAAGGCAGCAGTGCTAAGTGCCGTCTTCAAATACGTTGTTTTACGAAATTCAGAGTAAAGAACAGCGTTCAGACAAATTTTGGCTAGACAAATTTGAAAACACTTGTTGAAAAAGTGCTGATCCTGTCACAAAAGCAAAGATGGAGCGAGGATTTTCACTACAGGGTGTCTCTCAATCGGTGTCACTAAAATAAAATGGGATTACAACAAAACAAATCAACCAATTCATAGTATTTATTTTTCATTTGAAAGATACATGTTAAAGAAACAAACCATATTGATTCAACTCGAATCTCATGCCATTTTCCTTGATAACTTAGCGCAAACGCTTTGTAAACCCATCCCAACAGGCACGCACGATATCCTGAGGAATTTTGTCCCAAATATCAACTAAATGTTCCTTGAATCGATCTAAACCAAGCCCTTTTGTAGGGCCTGTATGTTTAAGTGAAGATGCTTATGTCTTCTTTGCCTTGTGAGCTGAATATCCCCTTCCCCTCCTGGCGCCCCATACCATGATTTTCGATACATTCATACATACATAAGTGACGTGTTTTGTTTTCGCTGCGTCTTTTTCGCAGAAAATAAAATTAAAAATATATTTAACCTTAAGGAACCGTAAAATAATTAAATCTCCACGTTTTTTGTGTAAAGTTTAGTGAATTTAATCGATTCCTTCCAAAAATTTGTGATGGTCGGTAGTTTTTCCCTGTTTTTTATTTTGGTTTTTTTTGCTTCGCCCCCGCACCCGGAGGAAGAGTAGCAGCTTAGTTAATTTTTTTCTGTACACGATCGTCTACTTCGATCAAATTTGCACTAGTTGTTCGCTATAGATCTTTAAACAAACCACTGTTGATGATTTTTGATATTCAACACTAGAGCGTGCTGATGGCGTGCGAGGGGCGTAACAATATATTTTTAGTACGCCTCTACCTACCAAAACACTGTTTTCCCGGAAGTGTTTTTTTACCTGTGATTTTTATTGTGCGCAAAGTACTAATTGTATTCGGGTTGTTCCTTCCGAAAAGGATGATGCGAACATATTTGCCGAATAGCAGAGTGCTACTTCTGTAGAGACATAACTGCATCCTTTAGCGTCACAGGGAGGCCGTCCAAATGGAGACTGAAGATCAACAACAAGATCCGGTGAGATCTTTCTGAATTTGAACGATACTGCTAAATACGTGCCATCATCAAAACAATTAGATTTGATGATGGAAGTGTTTGCACAGTACCTACATCCATTTGATGTTTGAACTGTGTTTATGCGGGGCTTGTTGTAAGTGAAAGTGACCTTGGGATGGACGTGAGTAACCAGGCATTCTGAAATGGGTCACTGGAACCCAACAGAGCTATCACCTTCCAATTCCCGGGCTAAAAATGTTTGTCGAGTCGACAACAGTTCGTTTAACTGCAAACATTTTTCTTCCATAAAATCACTGCCGGACGGTGGGCGTTGGATTATATACACACACACATTCTGAAAGCGTTCTACAGCTAATTTATTTCCTTGAATATTGGCAATACTTTTGCCACAGACAAGATCATTTTGTTGATTATGACGGTCCTGAAAGAGGAAGAGCTTTTCATCCGAAACTTAAATGTCGCAGTCACCGTGCCGAACCAAAAGATTTCTGCTTCTTTGGACCCTTGCTTGCTTCTGACGCTCCGTCAACCCGTGAACCCGTACCCTAGTAGCACACTTGTTGCTAATCAGTAAAAAATACTTCAATGTTACTCAAGTAGGTTAAAATCAAGTTGCTGCAACTAATTATGACAATTTGATGATTCTTGGGGTTGTTTCTTGTACGGCTTGCATTATGTCTGAGAAGCCTGTTCATTGAAGCAGGGGACATTTGATATTGTTTGCTCAATTTACGGCTAGATACGGCCGGATTGCATCTTATTCGCTCCCTCAAACATTGGATCTTTTTCTTTGTTTTTACAGTTTGTCTGGCAACTCTTTTGTGTTGAATACGGACATTTCCAATTTCCTTGAACCGTTTTAACGTACGAAAAACAAAACGATTACTTATTCCGAACTGCATAAGGCTATTGAATATCTGGCACGGTGTAAGCTTTGGCAAATGTAATTTTAAAACTTACTCCCGTATGCATTCGAAGGTAGCTGATAAATATAATCAAACGGAATCGCTTGTTTATTTAAGCTGTCGAAAGAATACACTCAACACGGGTATAATCAATTCCGCTGTTAAAAGTAACTAGCTGAAATAAACCAAGACTGAAAAAAGGTGACACCTATTGTGAGACACACTTTAGATGAAAAGCGTCTGGTGGTGAAATAAACTGAACAGAGAACTGAACCTGTCAACGACGTTGAAATCCTTGATTGAAAGTCTTTGATACAATATGCACGCAACGTACGTGCATAATTTTGTGCTGGAATACCTCGAATGCTCTACTATTTTTCTTCGATATTTATGCTTCTAAATAAGAGACCAAAGCAAGTTACGCAATTCGCAGAAGTCCGATAAATGCAACAAATGAATGCATTATTTCAGATAGAACCATTTCTTCCAAAACTTCTTAAATAGCTATTAATCCAATTTATATAAACCTATTTTCTTTGCCGTAATACTAGGCAAAAATGCGGGGAAAATTTGGGAAAAATTCGGGAAAAATTCGGAAAGAATGCGGAAATGTTTATAGTAAGATGGTGCGGCCATTCATGGGATGAGTATGCATCGGCAGATAAGTGCAAGCTTCGCACTCGTGTATTGTAGTTGACTTCTTTCGTTGCTTCTGACCAGGAACCCGACTGTTTCTCCACACTGCCAAAAAATCAAAGTCCCCCATTATAAGTCGAACCAAATTTTAAAATTTTAAAACTCCTTTTTGAATCTCAAAACTCCTTCTTTTCTTAAATAAAGGTTTTACGGAATCAAATTGCACCACTTTTAAATGGTTGTAACATTTTACCCGGTGGGTATTTTCTATTGAAAGTTTGGGTGGAATTAGTTTATTGTGTATTTTTTTACGCTGTTTAAGTTTTACTAGCATATATATTATCGTTGCGAAGATGGAGTCGGAAGAACAGCAGTGGTGCAAAGAAATTTTGCACACGTACCTCGACAATCCGGATCTTTCTCATCGTGCCATCAGTGGGAAGCTGAGAATGGTACATTGTACGGTTTCTCGTTTTTTAAATCGGTACCACGAACGTTTGACTATCGATCGAAAAAAAAGTGGCAAAAATGGATCTCCGTATAGTGTAAAGGATCACAAGCATGTAGTTCGAGCTTTCAAGAGGTATCCCAACAGTTTAGTTTGAGATCCGCCACTTCAACAGGCAAAAATTGACGCATGGAAAGACGCTCATGTACCACTGTGGCTTGTATAGTTATTCTAGCGATCTATTGTGTGCACTCTGTTTTTATTGATGCGCACATGGGAGAGGAACGAAGTGATCGTCAGTCGGTGCGAACCAAAACAAACCCAAAAAGGAGAGAGTTCCTCTCCCATGTGCGCATCAATAAAAACAGAGTGCACACAATAGATCGCTAGAATAACTATACAAGCCACAGTGGTACATAAGCGTCTTTCCATGCGTCAATTTTTGCCTGTTGAAGTGGCGGACTTGTTCCGTTGCTACAACCTACCCCGCATTTTATACCCTAAAAGTCATCTATGGAGAGTTTTCAAATTCAAATTGAAATAAAAAAGTTACAGCAAAAAAACTGTTTTTTCAAGTCCCACCCTAAGCAAAGTTAGAAAAACTGTTATAAAACGATACGTAGATGAGATAGCATGAAAATTTATTCATCAAAGTTTCATTAAATAAAAATATCTACAATTCTGTTGAAGCAAAAAATCTTCTAAACCATAAGAATATAAAGTTGAAATTTTTATTATGAACATAAAAGGACCACCCTAGTCACAACCCAAACCAAAAGATAGATCTTATTCTAAAAATCAAATCTTCCGAAGACACCATCTGTCTAAAGTTAATGGTTTTTGAGTTATCGATTTTTGTCGTGAAATTTGTCCATTCGGACCATAGTGCAGTGGGATGTTAGGCAAAGATTGACGTCCATGGTTCGATTACTATTGAAGACATGCCCTTTCGCTCAATTTTCAATAAACATCTATTAGATTTCCTACCTGCCGCACTCTGACGGAACTTTCACTTTCTCTTCACATCTTTCATTCTAGCCAAAAACATTAATGTTAACTCTTGGTGCCTCATGGTGATGAGCGAACATCTCCTTTTACATCATTAATAACATGTTTTATTTTACTCCCTAAAGTTTGAAGATGATTGGTTGAACGGGCGAGTTTTGCCGAATATATGTGTGTGTCGCAATTCGATTCCGTACACCCTTAAGAACGACAATAATAAACATTAATTCGCTCGCATCACAGCGGAAAAACACTCTTCCGTTATTTTCTGGATACCAAGGTTCCTCCGTTAATCTACTAGGAATATACACATTTCAAGCTGAACAATGCATTAGGTCCTAAGTAACATTGGGAGACTCTCTTCGTCGAATTTCTCTATGCGATCCTACGGCAATTTTAAAACATGTTCAAGTATTTTCATCACACAGTGCGGTAATAGAAATTATTAAGGATCTATAACGCAAAAAAACATCAGCAAATCGCTTAATAGACAAACTATTAATGAAAGAGATAGTCGACGAAGAGAATCTCTCAATGTTACTTAGGACCTAATGCATTGTCCGGATTGATTTTTCCAGAACAGTGAGCAAAACCGTTCAAAAGCACTATGGTAAACTTTCAATATCAATATTTCTCGAGTACTTTTTCAAACAGACGTATCTGATTTTGTAAACAATGAGGGAAAGTAAGATTCAAACGTAAAATTCTTGAAACCCTTAGCACTTTCATGCAAACTAGGGCCACTAACACAAGGAATAACAATTCCCTAACACGATGGTAATGCTTTTTTCCGTGAGGGTGCTGAGAGTTTTGAGAAATTTACGTTTGAATCTAACTTTCCCTCTTTGTTAACAAAATCAGATACGTCTTTTTGTAAAAGTACTCGAGATTTGTCTAAAACACGATTTTAAAAGTTTCACTATACCGGATAAGGAAAACGTTTTCTTCGCTTGAAAGCACAGCCTACTCTTTCAAAATTAGTTGTGTTATGCTATAACAAGTAATCAAATTTCGACCAAAAAGGGTGAACTTTTGATAAAAATAATCAAATGTAAAGGAATCGTTATACCACCGTAGCTTTGCTACGAACTATTCGTCAATACCATAAGCCTTCCCCAAACTCATATTAAAACTAATCGGCACCGTTGAAGTGCGGATAGGATTTCATCTACATCTTGCTGCAAGGATGGTGTTCGTCAACGCGCCCAGTGCAGCAGAGAACTATCCGCCAGTTCAACTACCTAACGGGTGTAAAATTTCCATTATTCCACTCCAATTCTGACGCCGACTGTGACGATGAAGCACCTGCTGAAGGACATCGGAACGAACTGGTAGAAGTACCTCTCGAAAATCCGGTTAATAACGCGTAATCATCAAATTCGCGTTCGTTCGCTTGATTTGTCCGCTTTCTGATGACACAGTCGTTGCATCTGATTTCACGGCACACGGTGTAGTGTTGCAGCGCAGCACTCTCTTGTCGGCACTCATCGAGGTGTGAAGCTAACACACAAGTGATGCAATATGTAAATTGATCTGAACTCGACAAGCCCCCCGTTCATTGGTCGAGTACAACAGAAGTGGATGCAGTTCTTCGCTTCGTCTCGTCGCCGTCGTCTATTGGCAGTGCCATCACGAACAATTCTCGGCAAAGTAAGTTACAAAGAGCGAGAGGGGCTTAAGGTGGTGAACTTTTGCCAGAGCAGCATGCAACAATCTCAAATCCCGCAAGAAGGTTGGCACGGGTGTTTTTGCGCTGGAAAACGCAGCTAGGGGAATAGTAGAAAAAGCTGACTGTGGGGGCGCTGGAAAACCAACAGCACTAGCGAGGTGTCAAGTGGTTCATAAAGAAGCAGAAGATGCTGCTAAATGATTTTTAATGAAGTGGGTGACAGAACGTGGACTCATAGTGTATGTGATGGCATTTGTGGAATAATTTAAGAAGTCTTCTGTTGTACTGGAATGCAAAAATTACCTGATTAGTTCTTTGTTTCCCCATGTGCTCGTATGGTTATCAATAATAATGAAAAATTACCTCAGATTGATTATATCACATGTCATTTCAAGACATGTGGTTACCATACCAGTGGTTGTGGTCAACGTGCAATTGATGAATGATTGATGGATTGTAGTTAATAAACGTTCAGTTGTCGATATTGAAAACAATGGTGATCGTTTTATTCGGTAGGTTTTAAAATGAAACATGCTGAATGCAGATTATTAAAGTTATAACTGTTTTAAAGATAAATGTTCATGCAAGCATAGTTTTGTTCGGCAAGTTATCAGTTCTCACTTAAAAATGTAGGTTACATTTTCAGCAAGCATCAAATTAATTTTAGCCATTAGAATGTCACACCATTCCCAAAACTCTCTCGCAGCTTCCATCATCTATTCTATTTGAAGTCATAAATTTCCCTTTATAGCTTCCCTTCGTTTTGTCTACCCAAGAATTACAACGCTTGGTGCCTCTTCCATGACCGGAGCGGGGGGTTAAGAACACCCTAGTGCTAGTTGCAATTGGCCTTTCTTTGGATGGAATCTTCATCGAAAGGGACTCAAGTTTTGAAGACGGACGGATAACAACAGCCAAATTCCTACACATCCACACAAACTCGCACTCCATGCAAAATGCCGATCCACCCCAGACTGGAGAGTATGCATTATTGTGTTGAAAATTTTGTAAAGGAAGCGAAACCACAAACATCATAATTTCGTCACCGGTGTGGAGGCAGGACCGTGGACCTCAGGAGAACGAAAGAACGAATAAAGTCGGAGAGAAGTACTGGGCGACGGATGGAGTACAAATGAAATTTATATTCATTCCATCCCGTCGAAAATTCAGAGCCGAGGGAGATTCTTTGAGTTGAACTATGAATATACGCATATTCGTCGTCGTTGGATCGCTCTGACGGAGGAGGAACTGACGGCGAGGGTAAATACTAATTCACCAATTTAAACTAGTCCTTTGTATTCTTCTGTTGCCGTACGGAGGACGAAGACGACGACGACGACGACGACGCCACTGCCGTTTGCTGCTCAGTCTATCTGTGATGGGCATCCGCAATAGAAGCACGGCTCGGGCTTTTACTCGGGCATGAGAAGATGAAATTTGATAATAACAGGCAATTGCTTCAATAAGCACTCATCTTTTGAGCATGTTCGAGAGATCTCCGTATCAATTCGAGTACAGTCGGAATTTTTGAATTTTAGATATCGGTGCTGAATGTCGCCAGTGCGAAGCGTATTTTGAGACTGGAGCACACTCCGGTGGGAGGTTTTGAATATCGTGAATAACTTGAAATGAATTTCGATGGGTTTTGAGGAGCAGCCAGTCATACTCAAGATTGAATGTATTGAAAACATACTTCAGGTTGGTTGAATAAATGACGCATGAGAGTCTGATTTTAACTTTCCATTCATTGTCATCGTAGGAGCACTTCTATTGAAATCAGTGCTGCCATTTGCGTGCACGTGGTACTCAGGTTGATCTCACCAAACCTGGAACTACAGGCAAATAGGCGATATAGGCTGAAAGTTTCACGGGCGTCAATAATATTTCAGGCGTTAGCAATATAGACCGTTTGTATCCGTTTTGATGCAATTTTCCAGCCACCTGCGGGCTAATGAATTTATGCATCACTATTAATAGTATCGCCATTGTTTACAGTTGTACTTTAACAGCAGAGCCTGCTTCCATCCGCCAGTCCTGTGCAATCGGGAATGTTTAACAAAAGCTGAAATGCTAAACTGAGGGGATGATGGTACAATTTGCGTTGGACCGAAACCTGACAAACCGTCATAATGTACCTCCAGTCTATGGATATTGTTACGTGAAAGCACTAAGACCTGTGCTTTGTCAGCCATCTCAGAACAGCAGAGGACTACGCAATGTGGTGTTGATGATATCCATCTAGACGGAAATGGTTGGCAAGAGCCGAGTAAATCACGTTCCCTACCAAGGAGAAGAGCTGCAAGTTCAAGTATGCTTTCCACAACAAGTTTCCGAAGAAAGTTTTCTTGAGGCTGGCAATTTCTCTAAAACATGAGTGCATGAAAAAAGAATTGTTCCACTTTGATTTTTGAGAGCCTTAGGGCCCTATAATAACTGGACCAAATTTTAGCTCATTCGGTGAAACTATATTTTACCGCCCGTGGTTTGAATTTTTCATAGTTTTTTCGTGTGGAGACTTACTATGACAAAGAAAACTCCATTGTTCTCTAAAAATTAATCAATTTTCCAAAACAAAAACTTCTCTTTCAAGACCGCAAAGCAATCTGACACTTGTGGAAAACGTTATTTGCCTAAAACTGATTGCTATCCAAACAAAAGGCTCATTGGACCGCTTTTTTCTGTTTTTTGTTTGCAACAATCCTTTAAGTGACCATTGGATGCAGTTATAATCTGGGAACTAGAAAGTGATAGCTGTGTACTGCAGATCCAGTAATTCAGCGTTTTAGAGTGACGCCCATTCCGAGCTTACTTTTAAACACAATAATCCCGCGTGTTAACATTACATAAATCATTTGAATTAGGTTACTGCAACACACTTCTAGATTTGGAAATATAAAATTTCCAAAAAATGCACGTATTTAGTATTATTTGAAACTGGATTATGTTTATATTTATTATCTGATTGATCTCACCCATGGATTTCTCCAATATCACAAAAACTTGTTCATAACGATTTTTGACGTTGGTTAATAGCTAATTTTATGCACTCGCTACAAAACTAGCGCAAAAAAATAATGCTCCTATGCCGCCCGTTAGATGTGCAGCACTGAGATTAGCTCAAGCATCCCCGTTTCTTAACTAAGAAGGGGTTCAACCTTCTTTCAGAACATGCTGCTTACCCGAGAAATACACATTTTATGGTTAAGTTGCCTGGATAATTCTCATGTTTGGTTGAAATATCTATTTCATTTGTATGAGAGCCTCTTTCAATGAGGGGAGGAGCCCTTTTCAATGAGGGGACTTTTTTAATTCTCGAGTTATGCAAAATTTCAAATTTGGTTCCATTTGCTTGATTGGTTCTCGAGTTATTAAGAAATTTATGTTTCAATTGTGTGGGAGCCCGCTCTTGCAGAGGTTGGAGCGGTACCACCATAGTAAAATTTCCTGTCTTCAAAAACCTCCCCCTGCGAAATTTGGTCCCATTTGCTTAATTAGCTCTTGAATTATGCAGAAATTTGTGTTATTTTTGTATTTGAGCACCTCCCCCCCTCTCTCCCTTCCAGAGGGCAAAGAAGTCACAATCCACCATAAACACATTTCTCTCCTTCAAAAACCTCCACATACCAAATTTGGTTCCATTTGCTTGATTAGTTCTCGTGTTATGCATAAACTTGATTTTCATTTGTATAGGAGCCCCCCTTTTTCAGAATGGGGAGGGGTTTTAAGTCATCTTAGAATCATTTTTTACGTTTATAAACCTCCATCTGAAAAATTTGGTTCCATTTGCTTGATTTGTCCTCGAGATATGCAGAAATTTGTATTTCATTTGTATGGGAGCCCACCTCTTCCAAAGTGAGGAGGGGTGCCAAACCACCATTGAAACATTTCTTGCTTTCATTTGCTGGTTTCAACTGCATGACTAGCTGTTTCATTTGTGAGGAAACCCCCCTTTACAGAGATGGGGGGGGGATCTCTCACTATCGGAAGAACCTTCCTCGGCCTCAAAAACCCCCTGCATACAAGTTTTCACGTCGATCGGTTCAGTAGTCTCCGAGTCTATATCGTTCAGACAGACATACAGACATTTTTATATACATAGATATTGCAGAGTAGTTGGCAGTACGCTGTTCCCGATCCGAAAGAATCCATATTTCAGGGTATTTGATAGTACATAAATTTTTTTCTTACATTGTGGATTCCAAAATGGTATCAATCTTTAATTTACTGTCAAATGTATCCATAATGCAGGCTTTTTGAAATCGCTTCCCATCTTTTACGAAACTGAAGCACCCAAGTAGCACACAACGGTCTTAATTAGTTGTAATAGCTTGGAAATCGAGTTTCGGCATCAAGACTCCATCACGGTCCAAAAATATTAATATTGCAGGGTATTTAAGAGTTAATCCCACTTTTTCGTTATCAGAAACTGTTATATTGGATCCCAAAATGGCAATATACATCGATTTGCAGCGTTTATAAGCTGACTCTGAACCAGAAGTATTCATATTGCAGGGTATTTGACAGTATTTCTCACTTTTTTCGCAACAGAAGCTGCCATCTTGGAATACAATATGGCGTCGGACATCGATTATCAACCTTAATTAGCCGTTCCTGATCCAAAAATATGTATATTGCCGAGTATTGGACAGTATTTATAACTTTTTACGCAATATAAGCTGCCATCTTGGATTCCAAAATGGCATCAGACATAAATGTTTCGTGTTTATAAGCCGCCCCTGATCCACAAATATCTATTTTGACAGTTCTTTACAGTTTTTCGCAAACTGGAAGCCACCATCTTGGATTCCAAAATGGTGTCTGGCATCGACCAACGGCTTCCTGAACATCTTTGTGGAAGATGGCAAAGATTCAGGGATAAATTTGGTACAAGATATTATTATGTACAATAGTGCCGCGTAGTGAGCCAATTTCACCAAACTCCACCAACCGGAAGGCCTTACCCTACTGAATAACATTGTTGAAGTCAGTACGTTTATGCCAGGATATTCTTCACAAAAAAACGATCTGAATTCCACACGAAACAGCAACATGCATGAAACAGTTCTAACAAAGACTAGCTTTTGCGTACAACATTATCGACAATTTATGGAATATTTCAAAACCTTACACGATTTATAATGTTAATGTGTACACAGAAGAAATAAAGTACCTTTAATTGAGTATTTTTAAACTTTAGGTTAAGTAACTTATGCGAATACCAAATTGAGGTAAAACAATACTAAAATAGTACCTCTCAGGTATTCCCAGGTATCCGAAATATCAAATTTTAGTATTCGAGAGATATTTTGCTTGTAATTCTTAGGTATTTTGCTTAGGTATTTTACCTCTTAATCTGAGCTCCTTAATACCAAGGCCAGTTATCAAGTTATTCGGTCCTGCTCGGGTACTCAAGTTAAGCTTCCCTCACGGAACTCCAGAGTTGGGTGAAATGAACTTAATTTTGTTTACTTTGTTTTTTTTTTCGTGTATGTTCAGTGACGCTCCATTTGTGTGCCTGATATAGAACAGGAGCTCCGCAACTTTTTCAAGCTGTGTTTGTTGAAACAAATATTCAATACCAACCATTGAATCCATGTCAGATCGAGGCCAACCTGAGCAGGAGACAACAACATAGGAATACCTAATTTTGATCTTGATAACAGGACTTGGTATTAGAGAGCTCAGATTAAGAAGTAAAACACCATAGAATTATAAGCAAAATATCTTTCGAATACCAATAACAATAACACTAACAACTTGTTATTTCGGATACGTGGGAATACCTGAGAGGTACTATTTTGGTATTAACTCACCTCAATTTGGTATTTACATAACATTGTGGAAGTAATTGTTATGGTATTATCCTCAGGTATTTTACCTCTTAATCTGAGCTCTTAAACACCAAGGCCAGTTTTCAAGTTATTTGTTCCTGCTCGGAAAAGCGTGATCCTGGCAAAAGCAGGTCAGACTTAATATTAAATAAGGGAGTGGCTGAGGATGTGTTTAATTTTTTTTAATGATTTTGCCTGTTTTTAACTAATGATTTTTTATCTGTTAGTTAATAGACGTAGCTACATAGCTCAGCAGTTATCCGTTTTGCTTGCTGAGCAGATCAGGAGTTCAATCCCAGGCCCCGCCACTTCGTTGTCATTTGGCATTTGCCTCTCTTTATCACCACTAAAATAAAAAAGCAGTCTCCTGCGCTTTCATTGTTCGCATCACTTGCCACCAGCCTTGGTAAGAACACCAGGCCGTTCTACACGAGAGCCGAACTTGACTGCAAACACACCACCATGTGGCGATAGTTCACCACTTTAGTTTCGTGCTTATAGATGAACCCGTAACGCTGTTCACGCGACACGAGTGGACACGCTCGTATATTGCTTCTGACACCGTGTTTTTTTGGAAAAATACACGAGCCGAGTGGCTACGGATCACAAAAAAGCTCTGAACATACACCCAATATGACACTGGTTGCCACGGGTAGAGCACAATGCTCATCGGTGGTTTGTTATCTTGGCTCTTGGGTGACGCGCGATAAGTTGATTTAGTCTAACAAACACGGCTCGGTTAGAAAGAAAATAAATTAACCACGCGTGTATTCCGCAATCGGATACAATCGGAAACACTCGGCTGTGGTGTTTGCCGAAGCATCAATCACGGTGTCCGAAGCCAAACCACGAGCACTGACGCTGGTGTTGTACCCACCGCGTTGGGTGTTAGTCTGGAGGCACGAAGTCAATGTGGCGAATATAATGCATGCGCGAGCGTTGTAAAAAGTAGCTCTGTGTGCAGTGTAGTGTTTGGAAATGTCTGCTTGCCACAGTGAATCCATAATCTAAAAATAACCTTGCCTCACTAACACAAAACAATCCTTCCTTTTACAATTGCGGAGACGCAGAGGTAAACATGGTCTCTAACCAACGATTGTCAAACTAATCTCCCTCCTTCCCAAAGACCGTGAGGACGTGGCCTGCGCCGGTACTGATCTATAAATATAATGAACTGGTGAACTTGTACATTGAAGATGTAAAGCTACTCCCAAGCTCCATTTTTGTGGTTCTCTGTGCAATTACACTAGTTCTAGTCAGTAACGGAGTAGCGGAGTCTTTAAAAAAAAATGATTTTTTTATCTGTTAGTAAACACAAATGTTAATTCGTTGTTTTGTTAATGAACAAAAATCGAAGAGCTAATGAGTAAATCCAATGAGAGTTGAATGTTATTTTCATATCCTTTTTAAATATTTTCATTAGTGAAGAAACAGAAAATAGTGGGTGTGTATGATTTTTTTACATACTGAACATAAATAGCTTGCAGAGGTTCGGTTTTGGGAGAACTTCCACTGCCGGAGTATCCTCCGCCTGGGTTGGGTAGATCCTGCATCAAAGACTACTCGAGTCGACTGTGTAGAGGGTAGGAGTTGAATGGCTCAGGGGGAGCTAAAAAGCTCAACATAAGTAGCTGGAACCTATATCGCTAAGGAAGGAGTAGGAGCTTGACGGCTCTAGAGTGGCCAAATGGACAAGGCCTTCCTTGAAGGAATGCCATTGGGCAGTCCCGAGGGGGGGGGGATTCTGATGGTGCAAGGAAGGGAAGGGGTTTTGGTGGGATCTGAAGTCAGCCCTTTTCTTTAAATCGATCCTGACTATACTCTACACAGCGCACAATGTTAGTTCTCACTTTTGCTACACTGAAAAAATATCTTCTTGATATCCAAATATATACCATAAGTATTTTAGTGTGCCAAATTGTATTACATAATTTTGTTATTTGTTTTTTTTATTGACATTCACCTTTTTCATTTCATGCATTTTCTGAAAAATATTAGTTTTGCTTTCGCAGTAGTTGTATTTGTTTGCTTATCATTAAACAATGAAAAGTTTATGTGAGCGTTTATTGTTTTTTATGGAAATTTTAAATTAATCTTTCCTTTTCTATTAACCGGCAACTTCAGATATATTTGAAGATTTTTTATTTATAATATGTTAATGTTTAAGTTCTGTCATAGATTAGCGAACAGGTAGTCGAATTTACGGTATTGCTATTACCTCTTGCATTCCAAACCTTTCTGAAGCAATCATTAATGAAAAACTGTTTTGTCAAATTAAAAATAGAATCTCCACCTTGCAACATGGATTGTTCAACCAGTCAATACAAATTTACTCAAATTCGTTAACACTGGTTGCAATGGACAACAACAAGGCATTTGATTGAATTGATTTACCCATGCTTCTATTCAAACTGCAAAAAATGGGGATTGAACTAAATTTTCTCAAATGACTCCAGTGCTATCTTATAGATCGACAACAAATAGTAAGATTTAAGACAAGACTTCGAAACCTATTCGAGTTTCTTTAGGAGTCCCTCAAGGCTCCCATCTTGGTTCTCTATTGTTTATTCTATTTGTAAACGATATTTCTTTCATTTAAAAAAAAACGTAAAAATCAATAAACAAAGAAGACACACGATGTACTATTATTTTATAATTGGTGCATAAAAGGTCCCTTGTAGCTAGGCGTCCAAAAATGTAAATCAATATTATTTAGTAGAAAGTGGAATACACTAAACCGCACAATCTCTCTAGAAAACCAGACCGTTGAAAAGTGCGGAAAAATTAAAGATATAGGTTTTATTTTAGGCAAGAAACGAACATTCATTGTCCACTATAACACAATTATCAGAAAAGCAAGTAGCATGCTAGATATATAAAACGATTTAGTTACAGCTTTCATGACCCATACACAATAAAAACATTAAACTTTGCATTTGCGAGGTCAATGCTTGAGTATGGTAGCGTAGTACGGTCACTTTTTTCAGTCACGCACGAACAACGAATAGAACCAGTTCAAAAGCAATAAATACTGTCTGAACTTCAAAAATAATGTTGGACAAGATTTCCTTTAACATCTTATACAGCTCGTTGAATACTCATCAGCATCCAAATATTAAAAGAGCGTCGTAAATTTGCCATGGTCTCAGTTTTAAACGATATCGTTACACATTGTATTGATTCTGAAGAACTTTTATCAAAACTTAATTTTAACATACCAAGTCGACAACAATGAAATCAATTTTTTTTACTACAAGCCACCATCGTACAAATAATGCTATATTTGGGCCTTTTAATCGGATGATGGCCACATACAATAACCATTGCGAAAACGTTGACTTCACAACGACCAAATCTTAATTAAAGCAATAAGTTAATGATATTTGCTAATGAGCTGCTCATAAATGTACCATAATATAAGCCAATTATTGTTACAAATATATTTATATAGATAAAAGCGAAAAAAAAAACGTGTGAAAATACTGTATCTAAAGGTCTACATGTGATCGACGTCAAATATAAAATAAAGAAAGAATAACTGGAAACTACTAATCCTTCACCTATGATTTTACTATATCTTTTATCGAACAAAAGTTTCAGCTTGAAAATTCATCATGAATTTTCAGTGTCACTTATACACGGTATATTGAAAGGTTTAGTATTTGCAGTATCACCAACAAACCAAAACATTTGCCTTGCATTGCTAGCGTAGGATTTGCCATCAATCTGCAGTGAAGATATTCCATTTCCGTCAAAGTGTGATTAACTTCGCACCGAGCTGATTCCAATCCGTTCCGCTAGCTTAAGCCGGGGACAAACAACTTCATGGTCGTTGCCCAAAGTTGAGCCAACACATAACTATAGCTCAGAGTGACAGACAATTGACGGACGGGTCCTGTTGTCATCCGACGGAGCTTCTCTTGCTGCTTGCCGACATCGTTCTGACAATGTACATACTCACAGCTCTGGTTAGCGAAATGTGCGTTCGATTTTTTTTTGTTTTTGATTTTTTTTTTCATTTACTGAGACTGCTACTGCATGATCTAGGGACTTCAATATCGTACGGTGATGATTGGAAAATGTGATTTCGCCGGCTCGACATGCTCGATTTGAAACGGGAAACTTTTTTTTCCCTAGCAGAATATCATCCCACACCAGCTGTATGTGTGATGGAGGGATGGGAATGCAATCGCTCACTTCGCAGTTTGATTTGAACCGGATTGAAGTTTTAGGCAGGTACTTGGAATAGGCTGCGAACTGCTAGAGTAAGTGGATTTTTTTTCGTCTTCGCGTTACCACTTCCAGGATGGTACGGAAATCACGGGTAACTGGGAAATTTCAATCACGGCAGAAGCATCCCTCGTTTGAAACCAGTGGAGGTGGATTGGGCAAAGGACTCGGGAAGCGGCAGGGTTCCATCACCACCCATCGATTCGATTGCACGACGCTTGTTCACAGGAAATAGTTTCCATTTGAATATTTGATGGCACTGGCGCCGGTTACGGGTTGAAATTGAGCCAGAAACGGCTACAGCAGCATAAAGCACCCTCGGAAGAGTAGGAGAGAGAGAGAAAAAATGTCACTGTGCAAATGTATCAAATATTGTTTCAAATCAATCCTGGCGACCGACATCATCATCGCCGTCGTTGTCGTTGGAGTCGGAGCCGATTGCGTTCTCGATGCAGCCCAGGTTGGCAAATAGTGCTTTTAACGGGGCATAGCTATAGGTTAGAGGTTAAAGGTTAGGAGAGGTTCGGAATGCATGAAATGGCTCTGAAAAATGAATGTAATGAATCGTAGGGACTGCTAAATTGATTGCGGTTCGTTTGATGTATTTGAATAGTGAATGCACCTCCTGTGTTGCGGTTGATTTGATGCCCTAGTAATGTTATATTACGTGCAAATGGTGTTTCAGTTGAATACAATGTTCAAAAACGGGATTATTTTTCATCATAAATGAAGTTAGAACAAAAGGTTCATTACGGGTTCATTGTTAAGATTTTTTTTTATAAAAATTATTTATGTCATGCATATACAGAGGCTGGTTTTTTTCTGATTTCAACTTTTGTATTTTGTATTCTAATTTCAATTGCATTACTGCATGTAAATTACCATGGCCTCTTTTTGATGTACTTTCAACTGCAGAATGAGCAGCAACGTTTTGCTGTTGTGTCTGATGTAGTAGTAAGAGTATTGGTGTGTTTTTTATTTCCTGTCAGTGAAAAGGAGTAGGACCCTTTCTTTGCTGCTGGTAAAGTTCTACTTACAGTGACGGACAAAACAATAAGACCACCGCTCATTGTAAAAGATGCAGTTGCAGGGCTCAATCAATAAAGCAAAACATTTAATAATTTCAACAAAAAATAATAGTTTATTTAATAACTCAACAAAACAAAATGGTTTGAAAGTAATAAAAACAATAATGAAAAAAAACTGCCCTTCCAGCATAGAAAAGTAAGAAAATGATGCGACAATAAAATAAGACCACTCGTTAATTCATTCAAAAAATCGTTTCCATCAGCTTTGATCATTAGTATTTAGGGGTATAACCATTATTCCGGATCACTTCTCGCACTCTCTTCGGCATTGACTCCACGAGGTTTCGACATGTGCTGGCAAGAATGGCATACCATGCTTCCTGAATTTTGCTCCATAGTTCTTCCTTATTTTTCGATTTTAAAGGATTCACCGACTTTTTGACTATCTGCCAAAGATTTTCTATCGGATTGAGATCCGGGGATTGTGCCGGCCATTGCATTACATCAATTTTGTGATCCTCAAACCATTGCTTCACAGTACGGGCAGTATGCTTAGGATCATTATCTTGCATAAATTGCCATTTCAATGGCATTTCCCAGTCAGCATGTGGTAGCATTACATTCTCCATGATCTCAGCGTAAACGTACTGGTCCATAATCTTTTTTATCCAAAAGTGTGGACCAACACCGTACCAGGAGAAGCATTCCCAGACCATGATATTACCTCCTCCATGTTTAAATGTTTTTGTTGTGTACTGTGGTTTGAAAGCTGAATTAACAGGTCGGCGAACCCAGCGTTTTCCATCAGATTCGATTAAATTCACTTTTGTTTCATCTGACCAAAGGATGTTCCGCCATTTCTTACCATTTTCGGGTCCGATCCAGTCCAGACGTTCTCTAGCAAATTTTAGACGGGCCTGGAGATGCTTCCGTATGAGCATTGGAACTTTCCTAGGACTTCTTCCAATCAGATTCTTCTCAACAAGCCGTCGCTGAACTGTCCTGGAACTCACGGATAAGTTCAGCTCTTCTTTGATCTTCGTTGCTGACTTGAATGGATCAATGGTAGAAAGTCGTTCGATGTGGCCGTCGTCCTTAGAGGTAGTTTTCCGGGGACGTCCAGTTCCCACTCTTGGTTTCGGGTCACGGAGAGCATTGCAAACAAATGTTTTGGACCGTCCTAAGAATGCAGCAATTTCTCGTTGAGTTTTTCCTTCTTTCGCCATTTGCCGGATATGAATCCTTTGATTCTCTGTGCAGTGATAGCGTCGGCTCATTTTTGCTGAATTTTTCCTTGAACTGACGAAATATGATGTCTTGTTAGATGAACAATATGATGAAGAATAATACGACTCATCGATAAACAACTTACTTCAGAGGAACGACGGTATTTGCTACAAAATCAGATGAAATGTGGAAGTGGTCTTATACTTTTGTCGCACGTTTTTTGGTCCTTTAGCAGCTTTCGATGGCTTGGAATGTTTATTTCCGAGGCTGAAATGCTTGTGGAATCTCATGTCAAGTTAGTACATGTGCTCGCCAATTGGTGTCGCATACGTTTTGTAATTCAAATTGGCGGTTAGGACGCATGCATGAAAATTGCTCTATGCTGTGGTCTTATTGTTTTGTCCGTCACTGTATATCCAGGGAACGTGGCACTTTGAAGAGGGTATTTGCATGCTGCCTACGAGCTTCGGACAAAAAGCTGATGGTGGTGAGGCGTCCTGGGAATCCCATCTATGACTAGTTAAAAGCAAAAGTGTAGCCAACTACTTCTCGCGGCTACCTAAAAGTGGTGGTTTATAATCATTTTGAGTATTCAGTCCTTCGATATCACATATGAAGCGAAACATGTCAAGCTAATTGGTCACTGTCAGTGGTGCTGAAGATATATTTTTCGCAAAACAGTCGCCTGCTGCGAAATGTTGAGGCCCGCATACCACCAACAAGTAAAGTTCAAGCGAACGCAAAGGATAGAGAAACAAAGAAAAAAAAAACTTCGCCCATTTTTATCGACATTTTCGAACAGTTTGGGAATTGCGTATTACTGTGATTGATAGCTTGATCGAAATTGCGCTTGTTTGATAATATTTGGTTATAAACTGTTAGTATCCATTCTTGTAATATGATTTCATAACCAATATCATATGTATGCAGTAGTAAGTCAGCAGACAATGAAATTCTGAACGACATATGTCGCAATTTTCTTAAACCATCATCGGCTGGAGGAAGCAGAAATGTTTCGTCACCTGTATAAAGCAGTACAAAGATCTTTGATGAAGTTTGTCATAAGCAGATAATTTCTCATCTCCATGCGAAGCGCTAGGAGTGGACACTAATTTTATTGCTAGAACGAATAGACATGAAAAGAAAGTGTATTGATAGTTCCGTATAGGGCAACGGCAGGCTTTTGAAATTGAAAGATACAAGTTTGAAAGCGAGCGGAGGGCATTTCAACGGTAGTATCCGATCAGGCACATAACCCTTTGCCATACTACCCCATGCAGGGTAGGCAAGCGGGAGGAAATCTGCGCATGGGAGAATACAAAAAACAACAATCAATGAGTACAAAGATGTTATGACATTTTCTCATATGACGGTTTACTTTCATGAGTGATCATTGTGGTCGTAATATAAAATATAACATTTTATTTTAACAAAAAAAAACAATTTAAGCAAGTTTTTCGCGTATAATCCTTCCTAATAAAACGTAAACAACCTTCCTATATTTTCAAATACATAACGTGAGTTTGGTAGGCCAAAACTTACAACGATGCATAAATGCGAAGCTGAAAGTAGCATGAAAAATATTGTGAAGGGGTGTTTTAATATAAAATGACAATTGTAGACGAACCAGCATTATCATAGCCACAAGAGAGAAAAAAATAATATAAAACCACTATACAATACCTGGGAACTTCATGGATGATCTGGAACCATATAGAGGAAAGGCTTGTAAAATGGAACGGCTTGTAAGATGGAACAGCGCCACTTTTGACATTCACAGGGACAACACAATCGCGCTGACAAGTGTTAACCTAATTTTTTTACTATTCTTCAATTTTCATTTGCTTTGGGAGGGAATACACTCATTCGATTTAGGTCTTTCAGGTTTAATTGTTTGAAAGTGTTGGAATTATTAAAATAGCAATTATTTCTTGTGCTTAAAAAATGGACAATTTACATCGATATCAAAAAATTAACATTTGTGTTGGCTAGCATTTTTGGTGTATTTTTATAATCCAAAGGCATTTCCAAACTCCGTAGAGTGAAACAATTTGTTGATGTTTTGTGTTTATGGCGTCATGTTTGTAAGATGGAAAACTGTTCGGCTTGTAAGATGGAACACATTTTTTTTCGTTTTAAAACATATCAATGATATTTTCCATGTTTAGAAATGCCATGGAATCAACAATAAATTGAAATAGAACAATACATTTTTTGAAATTACAACTTTTGATGGATTTCGAAAATCGGCCATATTTTTTTTTGATGACTATAAATAATCAGTTCTGTTGGCCAACTTGGAGCTCTTTAGTTTCTCTTTTGAAAGATCCTCGAAAAAATAAAAATTATTCATGTTACGAGCAAAAAACAAATCGTGTGCCATCTTACAAGCCATATTTTGAAATTGATATTTTCGATAGTTTTCGAAAATAGGTCATAACTTTTTCTTTGATGACTATAAATAATCAGTTTCTTGAGTAAAGTTGGAGTCTGTTAGTTCTTCTTTCGAAAAATGTCTTTGGGTCCCCGAAAAAATAAAAATTATACATGTTACGAGCAATACATGGATCGTGTTCCATCTTACAAGCCTTCTATACCATATACAGAATGCTTCCATTTTTCGTGCCTTCACGTTTGTGAGGCTGTCACTTTAGGTATAGTTGACGAGATACAGCGTTTCATACTCAACCACTGGATGCCAGGACAGACGCTCTTTGAGCCGCACAACTAAACATTTATTCGCATTTTAAAGGTATTATACCATTTATCGTTTCATAATTATTTCAGTTATCTTCCAACAATTATACTGAACTAACGTGTATCATATTGACTGAAGGTAACGTGTATCATATTGATGATATATGTTATGGTAAATCAAGATCTTATCATAACACTCATAGGTTTTTAAGTATCGTTACCACACAAAAATGACTTTTTTTCGAACAAAATTTCCGGTGTATTATACAGTAAATAATTTGTGAATACTATTTTTTTCTGCAGTTTTACTTTAGGTGGTATCGTTCAATTCTGGTTATATCATAAAAAAAATCAACCATTACGATATACGTTAACATAATTTAATAATAAATACGATGTAAAAAGATAATAGATATCGTTACAGTATAGTAATATTTTATGAGAATTTCAATCATGATGATAACTGCTACAATCATGAATAATATTGTTCTCGTTTTTTTTCTTCTCCCAATCCAAGTAAATAAAAACACACCTTTGATGTTGACATTTGTTTTGATTAAAGCTTTTGGTTGTGAAGAATGTATAGAATTGAGAGGGTATGGTTAAAAAATACCAGCAAGAGTAAATCCAAATCAAAGCAAAGGTAATCCAACAAAAAAACACCTTGATTTATGGAACTTTAAGTAAACTAGAATATACTAGAAATACTGTAATAAGAGATCAACGTACTCAAAAACTGGCAATCAAAGGTATATCATAAAAGTCAACAAAACTGTTCACAAGTGGATTAAAATTCAATTAGAAATTAAAATCTACTTAATTGAATTGCAACACACCCTTCACGTACTGATAAAACTGCTCCCTTACAAATACATATTATAATTATCACTATTATAGCATGAGTCATACATTTTGTGATAATAAACTAAAAATTACGTATTCTTAAAACAGTTTCCTGTTTTTTTTGTTTATCGTGACCATAAATCATATCTTTCCTTCGTTATATCATACAAAAATGAGCAAGGGATTTACTATACGGCACTGTAAATTTCTTGTTTATGAAATCATATATAGAATACGTTATTTATGGTTGTTTAAAGTTTGAATGGTTTCTTACATTACACCAGCAGTATACACAGATGAGACGTATAATGGTGATTACAACATGAATGGAAAATGTATAATAATTATCATACAGCCAATGGTAATTTTATATTCGGGCAGCTTGCAGTTACCAGCTAAGTACGCAACCCTTATTCGATGGTCTTTGAAATTTCTTGACCCGTATCTATGTTGCGGGACGCACGATCCTAACCAGTTGTGGACTCACAATTTTGCAGCCCCGGTCGCTTTAAATTCTCACAGATATTCAAAAAGTTATAAACATGAATTCGGAAAGAATCCTCAGTGATGTTTTCAACCTTCTGGTAATTCATTACTCTCGAACAAATTTTCTGTATGCTTTCCAAAACTGAGAAGCAGAGCGCAACAATGAGGCACACCATACGCGATAACACGTAGCTGTGAACAATGATGGCCGGTTCTTCTTCTATCACCATCAATTTAAAATGAAAAAAATCATGTGAATTTAAAATCAAAAATAAAATTAAAAAAAAAAAATGCAGGTTTCACAAACACAACCAACCATAGCTCTGCTTAGTGCCTCATGAAAGTGTTGCAATTCTTCTATAGCAAAAATTGAAAGTTCGCAAAATGTTCTTCACTTTTTGTGAACTATAATTTGCAGGTTGAGGACTAAATGTACATTTCGTGACATTTCATGTTCAAATTGAGTACCAACCAAATAGAAATCTTTAAAAATTCAGATGAAGTGATAGGCTACACACTTAAAAATTATGAATGTTACACGAAACCTAATTGATATTTGTTACAAGTCGGGGAACGAAAAGAAAAATTTCATGTGAAATCATGTCTCCTAAAACTGACACAGATAGAAGATTTGATTAAAATGCAATCATATATCATGTTACATCAAAACCGATTCTAAATTTTGTATCGTAAACTCGTGAAGTTAGCAGATTTTTGTTTCATTCAATTGTTTCGAGTTTTATTTCGAGCTGAATAAAATTTCATTTCAAGTTCTCAAACGAACTTTGCGTGAGCTTTAGGATTATCTCTTAAAATTGGTAAGCATGATTAAAATATCAATCATGGAATGCAAACTTGAGAATTAAATAAATCACTTTAAAAGTAAGTCACAGAGTATTCTATTTATACATCTTTGCTTGGCTGATTTGGCCAAAATTACCTTTTATTCGAATTTTTGGTATTTTCTGGCACCACTGCTAAAAAAAAACAATATCACCGTGACACGAACGTACATGAGGATTTTTATATTGGGCCGAAGGGTCTCAGACTGTTACGAAACTTTGTCCACGCGTAGAGTTCTATATGAACCAAAAACAATATTAAACAATTTTGGGTTGCCAGTTTTCCTGGAAAATGCAATTTGATGTTTTAAGATTTTCCCGAACATCACTTACTTCGAAAATTCATAACTCAAGAAAGATTCTATGTCTTAAAAATAATAAAAGAAATATTTTCAAAATTTTCCACAGTAAAGGAAAATAACTTGGAAAAGCCGGAAAAACCGGATGAAAATTTTTGAAAAATACTTTATTTATTCATATGCTGAACAATAGGAATTTGGATTTTTTATTATTTTTGCATAAATACGAGTGTCGAGCCCATCGTTTTTCGGAAAATATTCAGAAACAAATAAAAAAACCCTCACCAAAATTTTAACAATGTAAGCTTATGAAATAAAAAAACAAGAAAATAATAAGACCCTGGAAAGTGTGAGCTGTTAAGTCGAAAAGCTGTTATAAGAAAATGAGAAGAAAGATTAGTTTTTTTTTTTTTCATTTAATTCCAACTACCTTTATTGCTTATCATGGCAGACACGCGTATTTCGTTTATGCAGTATTCTTCAGTGTTGTGTACTAATAACTCGACAAGTTTTAACTACATGACACTGAAGAAGTCTGCGCATTGCAGACGAAATACGCGTATCTGTCAAGATATGCAATAGAGGTACTGTGAAGTACCCTAATTCTGCACAGCGCCTAATTATGCGCATTTTTCCAAAAATTTGCAGTTAATTGCAGGATTGTCAAACTTTATATTTCAACCCATTCACAAGAGGACAACATCAATTTACATGTAGAACTAAATTCAAAGAATATTCAACTTAACATTAGTTTGGAATGTTTTAAAATGCGCAAAATTAGGGTGGGGAATTCATGGTAGTTGGAATCAAATGGAAAATACTAATCTTTCTTCTCATGTTCAAGTTGAGAAAATACTATTTTCCCAATTTTTCATTACTCAGCAAATGGATTTTCCGGCTTTTCCAAGCAATTTTCTTTTACTGTGGAAAGTTGTGTTGGAAAACTGGCAACCCCGATGTTTTATATATTATGTTTTGTACATATATCCATGAACTCTACGCGTGTACACAGTTTCGTAAAAATCTGAGACCCTTCGTGCCCTTCGTGCGAAGTTCGTGCTTCATTATAGCCCAATATTTTTCAATTGGTCGCAACTCTGGAGAGTTTGGGGGATTAAGATCCTTCGGCACGAAATGGACACCATTCGTCTTGTACCACTCCAGAATATTCTTGGAGTAGTGACAAGAAGCTAAGCCCGGCCAAAAAATGGTAGGAACGTTATGTGTTTTGAGAAACGGAAGCAGTCGTTTTTTCAGGCATTCATTGATGTATACTTGACCATTTACAGTTGAAGTTGTCACGAAAGGCTTGCTTCGTTTACCAAACGAACAAATCCCCTGTTAAATCATGAATTTTTTGGGGAAATTTGACACTTGCTGATTCCTGAGAGACTCTGGAACATCGAACTTGTCTTTTGCAGGTGGCCGGGAATATGTTCAATGTCCGCTTTTACGTGTGTTTGATCGTCCATAATGCAGCAATGTGGTTTCGTCAACATTCGTGTGTACAGATTACGCGCACGTGTTTTAACTGTCCTATTCTGTTTTTCATTGCGGTTTGGAGCTTTCTAAACTATGAATGCTCGTTTCTTGGCTTTATGCACGAAATTTTTGGTCAAGTGCAACTTTTTCGTGACATCCCGAACGGAACAGTTGGATTTGCGTTTAAAGGCAGCAACCACTCGCTTGTGATCCTTCAACAGTACGGAACACTTTTTCTACCGCTCACTTTCTTCCGATTGACAGTTAAACGTTCCCCGACACGTTTTATGACACGAAACGCAGTAGACTGCGAAAGAAGTGGGTTGTCGAGGTGCGTGTGCAAAATGTTCTCACGCACTTGCTGTTCCTTCGACTCCATTTTCGAAACTGCGACACATTTCACAATGAAACTCACGCAGTGTAAACAATACACGCTGAGGTCATTTCACCCAAAATGTCGTTGAAATTAACCCAAAGAGCGAAATGTTACAGCTTATTGAAAATGATGCAATTTAACTGTGGACACCCTTTAAAACCAGTCATGATGTCGCTGTATTTAATGTCTCCCGAAAAGGCAATCGGCTTCAAATGTCGAAATGATTTCAGCACATTACTTGGAGGTACGAATTTTTACCATGGGAGCAAGGCATTAATCTATACCCGTCGGCAACACCATAGTAGAAGCAAAAAAGGTTCTGGTATATACATTTCTGGCAATGTGGGACATTATAATAAATCCTTTAATTACATCAGGTTTGTTCAGGCAGCAAATTTTGAGCTTCAGGGTCTAACTGATCATACTGCAAAGTGCCTAATTGAATACATAAAGTATTGTTGATTGGTTCTCGTGTTCGGTGAAATCTAAAACTTACTGCTGAAATGAAGTAATTTGGTGAAATTGTAACCTAGCTTATTTCAAGCAACGTTGTCCACAAAACTTTTTTGTAGTTTGTTAGTGAACAGATTTCGATCAGTTTTCCCTAGAGAACCGAAGGAATCCCTACAAAAAAACAACCAGTTTTTGCTCTATTTTTTTTTATTTTAAATGTTCCAACAACGTTGTTTTCAAAAGATTTTTATAACTTAAAAAGGTAGACCTTTAAAAGTGTAAATCTTGCCAATATCTCTCTCCGTTTTCGAGTAATTAACGATTTTCTAAAAATTTAAGAAATTTTCAAATGCGTTTTATTCAATTTAAAAAATAACCAGTTTTCTCATCTCCATTTTTTGAATATGATATGCAATAATAATTTTTTTTCAAATGCTGTTGACAAATAATTAATTTTTAACCCAACAAGAGAAATTAACATTTGAAACAGACCTATTTTGTTTGCAAAAACCATAATAACTTTTGTTTGACATACGACAGAGAAAATTTAAGCACCCCAATAGGTATAACTTTTATTGCTCTAGAATCAATGGGAAGACAACTTTGGTGAAAAATTTGAAATAAGAAAGTTACAGCAAAATTACTGGTTTTTATAGAGAAACCCTAACGTAGGAAAAAATGCCCTTATTCGGTCATTTCAAAAGGTATATAAAAATCTATGCAATCAAAGATGCTTAAAGTAATTAATTCTAAAGAATGCATGCATTTATTTTCGCAAATAAAAAAGTTAGATTTTCGTTTTCTCTGAAAACAAGGACCACCCTAGTTTTCATTAACACCTAAAGAAGTGCCTTGTTATTGGAAATAACTTTGCAGAAGTTAATTCTGCTCCAAAACTTCAAACTTAGGCTGAAAATGTTTCTTTCCAGCTAAATTCGTATTCAGGACCACTTCCAAGTAACAATTTTAGTTTCATTTCAGCTTGATGCACTCCTCCCGGATTTTTTGATGTAACTACATTCAAAACTGTTTTGTCCAACAACACCTCTTCTATGCACCCTTAAAACCGAAATTTGTAAAAAAGTGGTCCACTCTACAGACGGTTGAAAAATCTGGATAAGACCGAAATGATTTTGAAAAAGTTCTAGTGAAAGATGCTATGACCACTTGAGAACCTTCATAGAACCTATTGGCTGCTATCAACACCAGTGTAGGGCCAAATGGCCACAGCTGTCAAGCTTCACTGTAATATCGTGGTTGATTTTTATTGTTCTGCTTTGTTCGATTCCCTGCTCTTCTGATTCATTCAACAGTAAATAATATCTGATAAACAAGTTCTAGTGCTGCGTGAAATTTGGTTTGACAGCAAAATATCCGGAACAAATTTAATTTCATATAGCGTATCGTGCACCAAATCATATGCGCATTTAATTGTATGGTGAATATCGGCACGATACAGACTCTGCGCCCTGGAAATTATGCGAGTTTACAACAACAAAAACAAAATTGATAGAATTATATTCGATAAATTCATTATGAATTTCCTGAAAATTGAAGGAATTCAATAAGGTTATCCAAAGAAATGCCGAAATTGGTCTTCAATCTTCGGTTCATTTGCATTACATACAATAATTGGTGAATTTATTTTTACACATTTCAAGGATTTCTTTTATTTCAACATGGCGATTGAAAGAAATCACAGTTTTACCAAAAAGCCAATTTATTTTCGCAATGGCTACTATAAAACTATTTGGTCATGTGGTGACTTCCCTCAATGCCAATTCGCCGTTTAATGCATTTACTGGAAGCAAAATGGTTTGAACATGGTTTTTCAACTGACCATAGTAAGATAATACGAATGAGTTCTAAAACGGCATTACAAAACAGCATTTTACAAGTTCATAAAGTCAAAATAAAACCTTTGATAACAGTAAAATAAATTTTTGAAGACAAGGTTTCGCTGTTAAAAAGCTGAGTAGATTCTCGTAAACCTTACTAAAATATAAAACCTATTGGCACCTCTTGGTATCATGAGAAAACAAATTGATTTCCAGTGGCGTTCATAAAACTTTAATAAAACTTAATAAAGCTGGATGGTTTTGGCAATGTTATTTAGGCTCTACAGTGATCAGAGAAATCAGTCTCATCGTGACGCGACCGATTAGTAGTATAATTATTGTTTCGTTAGGATTCGAAATATTCTTTATGCTTATTATTATGAGGAGGAAAATCTCTAATAATAACATGAGAGTAGGCTAAAAGCTAATTGTGATAAGTACGCCATAAAAGAAGAAGCGACTGTCAGTTTCCCAACATCAAAGAGTCAAAGTTTCAAGAGGCAATTTCGAACGCCCATAATTTTTGATCATGCTCATTAAGAGGCCATTCATTCAGTGTGAATCACTACTGTTCTGAAATGTAACCATCATTTCTCGTTGGAAGATGACAACCATGATTGATCATGTATCGGACTAGATTTCCGTTAGCATAGTTCCATTTTTTTTCCCTCTCTCTCTCTATTGTACTTTTCACTTAACCACAGCAACTCCGATTGAAACACTACAGATGGTTACTGCTGCATACTGTTTGCTGTTTTCCGTTCCGGCAACCAGTCCACTAGACACGGTCTACAAAAACCTGAATGGAACTCGAAACCGATGGAACCCCACCATGAAATTCGACGTCGAGATTCGTGTTTCAATTTTTAATCAAACAATGTCCTACCCGTACCGGTATTGATGTTCGTTGCAAAATCCAGCTCAAATACGGCGAGAGGAAACTTGAGCCGTGGGATGACTGCGGGCCGAGCGTTTGCAGGATCCCCGCAGGAAATGGAAAGTGCAAACGACGATGGGATTCTACACATTTCACATTTCTAGCTAGAGCGGTGGTTCTCCGTGTCGTGCTTCGTTGGTGCTAACAAGTTCGCTTGGATCGAATGATTTTGCTTTTTTATTTTTTTTTTTGCGCTTTCCTGTGTTGCGGTGGTATCACAAAATGGACATTGGTGGATGAAGCCAACAAAAAAAAAATACAAATACACACTCACAGGACGTTTTCAATAACAATGTTGAGATTCAATAACTTTTTCGGTGTAGTACTGGAAAGAGTTTTTCACTGAACCCATTGAACTGAAATAGGAGACTTTTTTTTTGACCATGTTGTACTCTCATTTAAAAAGCCTTTTCCACTAACCTGTTTCATTTTTTTTTTCATTTTCAGAGGAATTTTACTACAAAATCAACAAGACTATGAAGAGGCTGTGGAGAGCTTTCGGAAAGCTATTCAGTTTCGACCATCACTGGCATGTAAGTATTGAGACGTACTTTCACCTCTTGATCGCTTTGAATTAGTTTCAGGGTTATTTGGTTTAAGCTTTTACTCCAGTTGGGTCCCACGAACTAAATTTTTAAACAACGCAATTTAAAAGATTTTCAAGTAATTTTTGAGAAAAAAGAAGAATGAATTTCACCGAACTTCGAATCATCCAAACAACGAAAACAAACCATTCACACACTATTTGAAAACGTCTGCAAACTCCTGAGCCTATCGATTTTCCATCAGAAGAATAAATTTCCCAAAACCTTGACTTCCCGACAACCCAACCTCTTTAACGACCAACCCTTTTTCGCACAAGTTCTTCCTTCCTGAATCTTCCGCCATCACTCTCCAATGCGTTTCCAAACACAATCAAATGGAGCAGGCCAAGAGAGGGTGTTTTTGGACAAACTCGAAAAAAGGATATATACCTTCTAGAACAAAGAATTTTGTGAGCCGAAAAAGAAGAAGAAAAAAAAAAGCGTTGGTGCCCGAGAAAAACAACAGACAGAATGAAGAACTCAACCGAATGCAACGAGGTGAAGCCGACTGAAGCGAAACAGAAACGGCAGTCAACATTTTCTTAGACTTGGGTCGATGCTACGGAATGGACCGGCCAACCCAGTCCGGAGACCCGCAGTCCAGAAAGGATCGAAGAGAAAACAATCAATTCGTCACGCTAGATGTGTCCTACAGTCACCATCTGGTGTGTTTGGTTTTTCGGACCAGATTTCCACATTTAATGTCAGATCCTACTTTTCCTCTACCTAACAACTACTTGGTGGGATACCGCTTTCCGTCGAGAGTCAACTTTCCCCCCTTCGGGGGCCGATCCGATGGTGGGATGAGTGCAGTCCGCACCCATCATCGGGGCCCATGATGCGTATCGAATTGGCGAAATAACTTTCTTATGTCACTTTGGGATGTCACTACTGTCCTAGTGATTCAATATATATATCGCACCATATGGTGCTGTGAAGATTCTGTGGCTTCATACAGATGTGGTGTCCCTTTTATTTTTTGTCCGCTCTCATCGTAATGCCGGCTCGTTGTGAATAAATTTGATGGCATTTTTGTTTAGCAAAATATGTACCAATGAGCAACGCTGCGTGAGTATTGGATTGGATTCCATTTGGTAGGCGTTTAGCTTTCATGCAAGTAAGAGTATGCGAGTGAAGGTCCCTGGTCTGCTTCCGGGATCAACGCCAGGCGGGACACACACTTTAAACTGACGTGGGTCTTCGGATTGTCAAAGGACTTTTCTTGGTTGGGAGATTGGCAGGTCATAAAAGTAGCTGGAGGTTGAGCAGGGTAGGGTGACAATTTTGGCTCTGAAGAGTAGAATTTGAAAATGAAAGCAAGGTACACAGGTGGAAGTGTACCATCCAGGTAAATGGATCATTCCATTTTGTAAAATAATAGTGCATACATTTTGTACAAATAGTTCTTTAATGCACAGAACCAATGCTGCGAAAACATCTTGAGAATGCAGACACTACAAGGTGCGGCAGAAAATAATGCGAAAATGTTCAAACATTAGTATAGAGATAATTCGTGTAGCTAGTGACTAATTTCTGTCAAAAGTATTTTTGTTTATGTTGACTTTCAAGTGCTGCATCCAAACATTCTATTTGTTTTATTGCAAATTCGTCAAAATGTTCGCGAAAGAAGTGATCACCAGTTTGTTGCTCGCCCAGAAGAAGCCGAAAAAGATTGCCTAACTGCACTCGAAAATGTTGATATTATTGCTTGAATTAGTTGCAAATAGGATTTGAAAGATATAGAACAAGTTTTCACATTATTTTCTGGCGCACCCTGTAGCTTGGGTGAATCTACGAAACGTAATGTTAAGCTTCTTCAAAAGTTGTTTTATTTTTTCAGTACGCAAAAAATACGTAGTTCTACCATTGAAAACAGGAATCAGTTTAAATAGAATTCTGATTTCAATATGAACCAATAAAACTGATGAACTAATTAAACAAAACCATTGAGTTGAAAATATTCTTTTGTTTTATAGTAATAAATATAGCTTATTTTTGTTTAGAACAAACTGGTTTTATTGAACCAACTAAACGCATTTGTGGGAATGATAAACAATGATGCAGTAGTTCAAATAACCCACTGAATTGAAATGAAACTTCATGCTTTATAGAATTGAACGTCGTGTTTTATTTTTCTAAATCAAATGTTTTCTTTAAACAACTAAACACATTTGTTAAAATAATAAATATCTATGAACTGATATAACACAACCATTGAGTTGAATTTATATGTAATGCTTTATAAAACTAAAATTCGCCTCATCGCCGAAATTATCAGCAGAGAAATTTGAAGACACATTTTGGCAGGAAATTATGCCTACTATGGACTCCGGAGGTCGCTCTGGCCGAGTAAAATTCGCCGCCGCAGGATGTTGACCATCTACAAAACGCTGATTAGAAGGAGAACTCGTGGACGACTGAAATTTTGACGTAGGAGTACTTTTTTGTTTTCTATACTGTGATACAATTTCACAAAAAGTGGTCAGGTTTTGACCGTTAATATCTCAGTCAATTTTCAAAAGATTTTCAAAATATTTGCACGATTCGAAAGGAAATGTTTCTACGCATCAATTTCAACAGCAAACAATGTTGGTTTTGGACCACATACTATTAAAAAAATCAAAAATGTTATGCCTTGTCTTGAAAAGTATAATAACCCCTCTTGGCCTAAGGTATAGGAAAACGGCTGTATAGTATCACAGACTGTTTAAAAGTATTCACAGTCTGCGGCAAATTTGTTCAACATCAGTTATTAATTCATCAGTTTAAGGCATGTTAATAGTATAGAGCGTTGTTTTTGAATATGGTACATAGATGTTACTAAACTTTTGGTGATAAACACCAAATATGTTTGTATCGTCCAGGGATGTTCTAGGCTATTCAAATTGAACTTGCGTTCAGAACTTCATTTCTACAGTTGTAACAGTAGCTTTTAAAGATATATAAGATTACGATATGTATTCAAACATATTAAATGAACCTTTTGGAAGGTCCGCGGTCATTTTTGATAATTTTCTGATGTTCATAGGTCCTCAAAACTGTACTTCAGTTCAGAACATAAGATCTACAGTAGTAACTATAGCTTTTTGGTATATACAAGGTACCGCTACGCTTTTAACCATATTCATTAAATATTTAAGAACGTTAACAAACGTTAAGAGATAAACTGAGATGATCGAGGTCATCCAAACTGTTTTTGAGTTCAGAACATAAGATCTACATTAGTAACAGTAGCTTTTGGACTATATAAGGTGACTATATGTATTCAAACATATTCAATGAATCTTTTCGAAGGTCAACAGCCAATATTTTATAACTTTCTGATCCTATAGGTCATTCAAATCGCCTGGCGTTCAAAACACAAGAATAACAGTTGTAAGAGTAATTTTTAGGCAATTCATAGTTACTACAAATAATCAAAAATATTCAATTTATGTTCTCAAAGCTCAACAAACATTATTACGCAATATTACATGTTCTAAGTCATCCAAACTATCCTTGAGATCTGTACATAGGACCTACAGTTGCAGCAATAGCTTCCTGGGCTATGCAAAGCTACGCTGTGTATTGAAAAATATTCATTGAATATCTTTGAAGGCCAACGGATATTAGTAGATAATCTTCTGTGTTATTCAAATTATCCTAGAATTCATCTGGAACTGTAGCTGTCTTATAAAAGTAACAATATGTATTTGGCCAATTTGAGTGAGTTTTCTGGAAGGTTAACAGATCGAATGAGATATCTTGAGATGTTCTATTTCACCAAAACTGCCCTTGAGTTAGGATCTACAGTCGTAACATTAGCTTTATAACCTGTAAAAGATGACGATATGCATGTAAACATATTCAGTGATTCTCTGATAGGTCACCAGTCATTATCACATTATCTTGGGATGTTCAAGTTTATAAAATCTTACATTAGAAATTAAGACAAACAGTAATAACCGAAAACTATTCAAGCATGATGTAGAAGGAGATGTTTGCTCATCACCATGAGCCACCAATAGTGTACAGTAATGTTTGCTAGAATGAAAAATCTGAATGAACGATTCTCTCTTTTAAAAAAACTTTTATATCACCGCGTGGCAAAATAGGTCCATGTTTCGCAAAAATACAAGAATGAAAACGAGCAATCATGACACGTATTTATTTGCACAACTCAGGAAAACTATTACACAAATTCATTCGCAATATCTGTGACGTAGTTAGATAAGTGTATGAGGAGATATTGCACACTAAAAAAATATGGAAACTACATGACACGCAATTTGAAAAAAAAACACACACACACACAAGTCAGGTTGCCGTAATGGTATGCTGCTGTTGTGAATAATAATACGAGTTCATCAAAATAACACAATATTATACTACCTCCAGAAGTTATATTGTTTGCTCGCCTTTGTCCTTTAAAATTACAAGACCATTTATATATAAACTGAAAACCACTCCTTCCTTTTACGCATCATCTGCGCTTCAGTTGTTTTTCGAATCTAGGCAATCATTGATGTGTGTAATTTTGCTTCCTGCGGCAGGAAACTGAAGTGCCAATATTTAAACCGGCTATTAGTTGCATACTACCCTAGCAAAGTAAAATTACAAACTGATATCAAATAAGAAACAAGTTTTGTTATCTTAGATATCATTTCGAACTCACTTGTAGTCGTATAACAAATTTAGTTATCAACATTGACAAATTTTGTAATCATCTGTTATCAAGAAGGTTTTTGACGACCGTTACTGAATTCTGACAAACGCTGAATATTATTAGCATGTTATAGATATGAAATTGAACTTCTCCTCAGAAGCATTACTTCAGTTATTAGTGCATGAATTTGATATCATGTTGATAACATGATTTGAAATTATCTCTAGAAATTTGTTCATATCACAAAATTTGTTTATCAAATTAAACTCGATGACAATGAGTCAATATCGTGATATCCAACGAATATTTATTTGTTATCTCTTTTGTTATTTTGGCTGTTTATTCAGCCTGAATGATAAAATCTTTACTTATCATTTACTGATAATCTGATAATAGAACTTATTATCAATTTTGTATAAACCTTTGCTCGGGTAGAAAGCCGCTGTTGCTTGCCAAATCTAAATCAATTTCTTGGTTATAATATTGTTATCAATATTATGATCAATTTTCTTAGAATATGGTTTCCACAGAGCAAAAGAGGAAAATTTGTCTTTTTTACTATAGAGTCTACCACATACATGTAATAGCACTCCCTGATTATAACGACGTCAAAATTAACAATCCTGGAAATTAATTTCTTTTCAGCTATCGAACACTTACATCGTCTTGAAAAAATATAACAACATGATATGTCTCGAAGTAGGGTTACAGTCCAAATTCAATTTGGTTGATGGAATGTTCCATGCAAGAGATTATTCCATCATTAAGGCCGCGCCATCAAGTGCATTCTTTTAGTCATAAATTTACACGTTTTATTCCCAAATGTGTGGACATGATGTATGTATTCTTCCATCGTAGCAATAAGGCAGGGATGCCAGATATTATACAGACATTTCATCATGCATACAGACATCATACACATTACACGCATTTGGAAAATGTTAAAGACCTATACAGACATTCATTTTGGCGAATATCCAGATTTGAAAAAAATATGGCAAAAGGAAAAGGTCACATTCGTCATAGTAAGAAAATTATCGACAGTCTGAAGGTGGATCCAGTTTGTAGGCGAAAAAAAAACAGTGAGGAATGTAGCAGTGCAAGTATGTGCCTGGCATGTTTGTCTAAGACGGCGCAACTGAAACGAACTAAAAATACGGCCATCATAACGAATTTCTCGGCGAATTGCATCACCAAAAATTGGTGGTAATTATGCGGTCACAACCATTTATTATAATAATGAAATACACTTTATTTCTCAAATATAAAATACCATACGGTGATCATCGTTATGGCTGCTTCTGCTTACGACGAGTCTGCCGGCCCATCCCACGTAACAATTCAAGTTTTATTGTGGTTTAAAGCACACTTAAAGCTTAAATAATGGTCTTCAGAACCATCATAAAACCAAAATTGTTACTGCAGGATTTTTCGCCACATCTCGGCCTGATGCTGAAGGATGACGCTTGAAATGTTCTCTTATCTTTCTGTCGATTGTAGGTTCAGCGGGACCGGGTTTTCTACCTATCTCGGAGAATCTACAAAGAGCACTGTTGTTGATACTTCCGTAATGTGGTTTGAACTGCTTCGACAGCTCACAAATTCTTCTTTAGCAGTATTTCTAAACGAAAGACTACTGACGGTGCACCGTTAGTGCACAATCCGTTATTTTTGCTCGGGAAAAAACGAAAAGGTGAGATATGCCAGTGACATATCTGCAAAAGTCAACGTAGGACTACTTGTTGATGTGGAGGAATTGTAATAGAATTAATAAATATCTACTATATTTTGTTCAGTCTAAAGACTCATCAAACCATCTGTTATTAGATTTAGTTTTCCACGAAAATTAATATAGTCAACTCTTTATAACTTCTTGAAGTGGCCCTAAAAAGGGCCGTTTGGTATTCAGTTATTCGCTGTTCCTGGAGTGATCCGGTAATTGTCGAGTACCAGATGATGATTTGGTAGACAGTAGAATCGGTGGTCGTTGTTGTTGGTTCTGTTCCATGGAAGAAAAGCATATAATATTAGTCTTTAGGTGTTTTAGGAGCGTTAATACTGTGTATGAAAATCTTGAATTCAACTCTTTAGAACTCCTTAAGTGGCCCTGAAAAGAGCCTTTTGGTATTTTGTCGTTTGTTGTTTATGGTCCGAGTAGTACAGACAATGGTCCAGTGCTAGGTGATGGTTGGTTGTCGAATGGGTAGATGTTGTCATTCCAGTTCATTTTCAACAATATCGGCTACCTGTTGATTTAATGGTTCCGGTGCTTCGAATGCGAGTACAGACAACATAGGTCTATGATACGAAAAATATGAACAATATCGTCTGCACTCTACGCCGATATTTTTAACAAACGTTAAATCTATACAAGAACCACCAAGTGTGGTTGCTTCATTCCGAAGGTTTGCCAAAGTAAATTTTAAATGTTTTTGCATAAAATCTAGAAAATCTATTATGTAAAAGGAGATGTTCGCTCATCACCATGAGGCACCAAGAGTGAACATTAATGTTTTTGACTAGAATAAAAGATGTGAAGAGAAAGTGTTGAAAGTTCCGTCAGAGTACGGCAGGTAGGAAATCTAACTTTAGTGATCGTCAGTCGGTGTTAATCAAAACAAACAAAAAAGGAGAGAGTTCCTCTCCCATGTGCGCATCAATAAACAGAGTGCACACAATAGCTCGCTAGAATAACTATACAAGCCACAGTGGTACATGAGCGTCTTTCCATGCGTCAATTTTTGCCTGTTGAAATGGCGGACTTGTTCCGTTGCTACAACCTACCCTGCAGTGGGATGTTAGGCAAAGATTGACGTCCATGGTTCGAGTACCATTGAATACATGCCCTTTTGCTCATTTTTCAAAACATCTGTTAGATTTCCTAACTGCCGTACTCTGACGGAACTTTCAACACTTTCTTCACATCTTTCATTCTAGTCAAAAACATTAATGTTCACTCTTGGTGCCTCATGGTGATGAGCGAACATCTCCTTCTTCATCATAATCGTAACTCCTCGCACGGAGAATAAATAACATAACAATTAATGTATAGAAAATCTATGTTTTCATTTTTGGAAACGTCAATGTTAAAGTCTCCGGTCAACACAACTGGCGTATCTGGCGCAGCATACCTGAACAACATGCGAATCAAGAACAATTTTTAAATTCTTGGTAGTTGTTCCTGGTGAAATGTACACCACAACCAGCAGAACTTCAGTGTCCATTACTGATATATTAGATCGACGTTATCGATCTGTTTGCTGATTGGTTAATACGCTCCACGTATCACGTGATGTGGTATTTTGGCGCGAGTGTGATATTCTTCATTTCCCGCTCATTTCTTCTACTGGTGATTCATATCGAAATGAATATGAAAACAATTTATATGTATATATGATAATTAATATGTATATAATTTTATTAAATATTCTTATAATAATAAGAATTATTGTTATTATTTTAATAATAATGAAAATTATTATTAGAAGAGTTTAAATCAGTAAAGATATTATCTTTCAAATGTCTTTACACATAGCTAGAATATCATGAGAATTTAATTTATTTCTTCTATATTCTGTTTCTTCTCTACAATCAATTAAACAAACTCTTTAGTTGGGAAAATTGTGTTGAAAAGGACCCTTTTTATTAATTGTTGGGGAGAGGGGGGAGGGTCTTCTCGAGTAGCCAGATGGCCTGAATTTTCTCCGGCCTCTTGGAGTAATGTCATGTTGAAGTAACGCCATGTAGTGAAAATGTCGATTAGCTCAAGATAAACTATTAATTTAACAAACTCTTTTATTGGGAAAATTGTTTTGGTCGCCCAGAAAGAACATGTTGTATTAATTATCGGGGGAACATAGGGATCAAATTGGCTTCTCGGTCTTCTCAAGTAGCAGGGTGGCCTGAATGATTGGCGGGTAATCACCCTGTGAAATTGTCAGAACAGAGAAAATCGGGATTTACATATAGATAAGCAGCATCAGCTTCGGCCACTTCATCCGCTCTTGAAGTAACGCGAAGTAACATTACCACCATGCGTTGTAATGAAAATGTCGATTATCTTACACAGATAAAAATTATTGATTCTAACAAGCGTATAAAATTTCGCTTCGTTTAATTGCAAGCCAAAGGAAACGTAAACAATGTTTGCATTCAACAATGTTTGCAATCTTGCATACAACAGGTTGATTCAGGCGTTATCTGCCTTAAATTTACATGAAATATCCTATAATGTTCTGCCAAATCTAGCATTCCCTTTATGTGCATTAGATAAGGCAGAAAATTCAATGTTTCTTTTTATCTGTGTATGATAAAATAATATTTTAACAAACTCTTTAACTGGTAACATTGTTTTGTTCGCCCTGAAAAGGACGGGTTTTTATTTAATTGTAGCGGGGCAACATGGTACACGTCCGAAATGTGCTAAGTAGCAAGATGGCCTGAATTTTCTCCGGGCTCTTGAAGTAACACCATGTTGAAGTAACGCCATGCAGTGAAAATGTCGATTTGCATATTGTTTTGGTCGCCCTGAAACGAACGGGTTGTATTAATTGTCGGGGAACATGGTACGCGATCAAATTTGCTTCACGGTCTTCTCAAGTAGCAGGATGGCCTGAATAATTGGTAGGAAACCACCCTAAGAAATTGTCAGAACAGAGAAAATCAGGATTTACATATAGATAGACGCGGCTCGGCCATTTTATCCGGGCTCTTCAAGTTACGCCATGTAGAGACGGTGCGTTGTAATGCTATTTTCATTAATCGATTAGCTCATAAGATATTAATAAAACAAACTCTTTAATTTGGCAAATTCTATTGTTCGCCCTGAAAAGGGCGGGTTTCATCAATTGTCGGGGAACGCGATCGAAATTTGTATGTATGGCCTGAATATTTGACAGGAATCCACTGTATGTACTGCCATCGTCAGCTGCTTTTTAAGTCACGACCACTTGATTTAGGGGATGGATGTGGGTCGAGACGTCATTCGTGTCATGTCTCGCCTCATGTCCAATCATTATTCTTTGAACGCTCATTTATACCGGGTTGGGCTGAGCGACAGCAATCTCTGTGAATGTGGACAAGGCTATCAGGACGCAGATCACGTTATTTGGTCTTGTGCTGAACATCGTGGAGTCAGATCGGGGCTCTATGATTCCCTTCGGGCTCGAGGTAGACAACCCAATGTGCCAATTCGAAATATTTTGTCTGTACATGATTTGGAGTACATGAAACTCATTTATGTTGTAGAAGGAGATGTTCGCTCATCACCATGAGGCACCAAGAGTGAACAACAATGTTTTTGGCTAGAATGAAAGATATGAAGAGAAAGTTTTGATAGTTCCGCTAGTGTGCGACAGGCTCGGAAATATGACAGATGTTTTTAGGAAAATTGAGCGAAAAGGGCATGTGGTACTTGTGGTACAGTGGTACTCGAACCAACGAGTCATAATCGTTACTCCTCGCACGGAGAATATATAACATAACAATTAATGTATGTAAAACCAAAAATGGTGGTAACCATTAATTATACTGGTGGGGACCAGTATCGCATCGCTTCACGGTGTTTCTCTCCGAGGTCTCTACGTTGGAGACGACGAGAAAAAAACTTTAGTGATCGTCAGTCGGTGCGAATCAAAACAAACCCAAAAAAGGAGAGAGTTCCTCTCCCATGTGCGCATCGGTAAACAGAGTGCACACAATAGATCGCTAGAATAACTATACAAGCCACAGTGGTACATGAGCGTCTTCCAACCGGACATTTTTGCCTGTTGAAGTGGCGGACTTAGTCCGTGCTCCTTCAACCTACCCCGTAGTGGAATGTTAGGCAAAAATGTCGTTGGTTCGAGTACCACTGTACACATGCCCTTTTCGCTCAATTTTCCTAAGAACATCTGTCATATTTCCGAGCCTGCCGCACACTAGCGGAACTATCAAAACTTTCTCTTCATATCTTTCATTCTAGCCAAAAACATTGTTGTTCACTCTTGGTGCCTCATGGTGATGAGCGAACATCTCCTTCTACATCATAATCGTTACTCCTCGCACGGAGAATATATAACATAACAATTAATGTATGTAAAACTCATTTATGTGTTTTTGACTAACATTAGCTTTATATTGTAGTTAGTTTAACCTGTATGTTTAGTTTAAGTTTTTTTCTGTGTATGTTTTTTTTTGTCTTTTTCAAAAAATGTTCAAGTCAAAAGAAATCCATAAGTTGTGTATAGTTATGTGTTTTGACCAAACTTTAAATTTCCACCCTCTTTCCCATCCGTAATTTGTAATTCCTATTAACCTCGACACGGCCGCGAGTAATCGGTTATATCCCCCCACCTTTAGTTTTAAGAAAAATGATGTTTAAAAAAACATGAAAATTTAGCTCTGTAAAGTTGATTCGATTGAGCCTGTACAAATAAATAATAAATTGAAAAAAAAAAAAGGCAGGACCAGCTGGGCACTGCTGGGTACCGACCGCCAGCTGCTGCTGCCACGACCAGGTGGCAGCGTTACTGCAATGCTGGGTACCGAGCGATGCTGCTGGGTGCTGCCCAGCTTTACCTCCCACCGGGAGATCCGCTCAGCTCCAATGCTGCCGAACGAATGAGGCATTTGTTCGGAAATGTGCCTTTTATGATGGCATCGGGTACCATTGCATGAACAAAAGGGGGTATCAACTCAAGCAATGTGAATCACATTCATTAAAAGGGGAGGGGAATCAGATGTTTCGCCAAACACTAGCGTGAAACAGAATCTACCTCTCGAGAACAAATAAGAAGAAGAAGAAGACGATGGCTTAGATTTGAAAACTGTGCTAGGAAATTTGGTTAATTTACTCTGCGAATCGAAATTATAAGACATCACCTTACATTTACGTTATTTTTAATAAGTTAATGTTAAAAATCAATTATCTTGATTACTAAAACTGATACGTAGAATTATTTCCAATCGATTGGTGCAATCGATATGAAAATCGTTTATGCAATGACTTAGTTATTATCGCTCAAAATATCCAAAACGACCCGTAACGCGGTCGATTTCAGAAATTTTAGAACGGCGCCCCAGTATAGAAATGAAAGACGTAGTCCTACGTCAAAAGCCACACATTTTCAAACTTCTGTGCGAAAAATTGAAAAAAAATGGAACATCATAATAATATGGGTAAACACAACAGAACGCAGCCAGATGTTGAGTTAATACTGTACGCATTCTGAATTGACGGTGTTTATAATTATCGGAACAGTCTAAAGCAGTGAAGACTTTTGAATGGCAATGAACTGTCAACTCAAGATTCTTTTTATCAAGTACTTGAGCTTTCTAAAGCGGATGCTACTACGTTACACAGTGCCATTGTTATTATGTTTAAGGCAGACTTTGATTTTGTACAAAAAGAATCTAATGAAGTTCGGCGTAGACAGAGCGAGTATCACGCACAGAGGAAAGCATTCTATTACTGTTCTATTAAAAAACGACTGTCTGAATTTATTCGTACTGGAATTCATTTGTCATTCATTTGCATTGTGTCCATCATATGTAAGAATTTTCCATTCATGTACGAATATTCTATCAGGTGTAAAATGGATTTGTAAGGAAATACAAAGCTTCCTCAGCAAAAGTCCTTTAAAAACAGGAAGGATCAACAAACTGCAGTACCTAATAGTGCTGAAACATTTAAACATATTGAAAGGGGGTGTGTAACTTCCTGAACCTCGACAGATCTACCAAATATTCCAAAGTATTGGCCTCCCTCACCTGAAGACCAACATCAATCGTATAAGAACTACAAGGAACAGCCCACTGAGGTTGGACGCAAAGGTGACGTAGGACTACGTAGCAATGTCTATTGAATGTTAAAATGATTAATTTTTTTCAATATTTCGTGATGGTCGCCACATTTAAAAATTCCGAGGTGTGTTTGAAATTTTACAGAAGGTTTATAGGAAATCTGAAACTATTTCGACCACCGCTCGCTGCCAATTGACAAAAATATGGTTTCTTTTCATTTGGCGTAAGCCGTTTAACTTATCGTTTAGCTGTCAAACGAACAAAGTCAACAATCAAATCGCTTGCGCCTTAACGGAATCCGAGCACAACCGAAACGGAAGTTTCTATAGCCGTCAAGGTTATCTCCGCGTCGAATTTTGTTTTTGAAAAAAAAAAGTCAAACCTGACATGCTTCGTGAGAAATTGAACATGTTTGGGAGAGTGGAAATCTCTTTACAGGGTGTTACACAATAGGTGGCACTAAAATAAAATGGGATTACATCACATCAAATCAACCAAAGCATAGCATTTTTTTTATTTGAATGATACATGTTATACAAAAAAAAACATTTTAATTCTATTCGAATCGCTTGTCCTTTACCTTGATAACTTTGCGCAAACGCTTTGTAAGCCCATCGCATCTGGCACGCACGATTTCCTGACGAATTTGGTCTCAAATATCAACTAAATGTTTCTTGAATCGTTCTAAAGTAAACCCTTTCGTAAGGCCTATATGTTGAAGAAAATAACCCCAAACAAAGTAGTCAAGTGGGTTGAAATCCGGTGAAGATGCAGGCTATTCTTCGCTTGTGATGAAATCGTGCAAATTTTCCGCACACCACGCTTGTGTTTTCTTTGCCTTGTAAGCTGGAGCTGAGCTGTTGGAAACAGTATGCTGTATTCCCATACAGCGTTGAAGCATGAGGAAGCAGATCGTTCTTCAAAACCTGCTCGATATAATATTCAGTGTTGATTTTTACGTTAAATTCTATGAAAAGAAGAGGAAGTCCTTTTCGTGAAACGGTGCCCCATACCTTGATTTTCGGTACATTATGATAGCGTTCTACTGCTAGTTTATCTCTTTGAATATTGGCAAGACTTTTGCCATACATACGATCAATTTATTGATTATGACTATCCTGAAGGACGAAGAGTTTTTCATCCGAAAATAAAATCTCACATCCACCGTGCGAAACCAAAACATTTCTGCTTTTCTGGACCCTGGTTTGCTTTTGACGCTCCGTCAACCCGTTGTTTCTTGTACGGCTTACATTCCAGATCATGTTTGAGGAGCCTGTTAATTGATGCTGGGGTCTTTTGAAATTGTTTGCTCAATTTACGGCCAGATACAGCCGGATTATGTCTTATTTGCCTTATTTGCTCCCTCATACATTTGATCTTTTTCTTCGTTCTGGCAGTTCGTCTGACATCTCCTTTGTGTTGAATATGGACATTTCCAGTTTCCTTTAATCGTTTCAAGGTACAAATACAAAGCGCTTACTCACTCCGAACTGCTTAAGGCTATTGAATATCTGACACGGTCTTAGCTTTTGCAAATGTAATTTTAAAACTTGCTCCCGTGTGGCTATCATGGTAGCTGATAAATATAAACAATCAGAATCGATTTTTAATCATCAGTGATAAGCTGTCAACAGAATACACTCAAAAGGGGTATAATAAATTCCGTTGTTAAAATTACCCAGCTTAAATAATCTAACACTGAAAAACGGTGATACCTATCGTGAGACACACTGTAGAGGCGTTCTAACAGTGCGAGAGAGGCGTACTTATTTACATTAGACGATTCAGCCTTTAGACAATTTTACGTTCAATGTTTATGCGGGAATTCCTTAGGGGAGCCTTCTAGGTCCCACCCTTTTTAGCATCTTCACGTCAGATGACATCACCATCATCTCCAAGGGTCGAGTGAGTCAAGCTCTGACACTTAAACTCCAGGAAAGCCTGGATGTTCTGTCGGGTTACTTCAAAAGCTGGTAGATTTGCGTCTATGCGGAAACAAAACACACACCATTCTGTTTTTACATTCAATATCACCTCGGCATGTTCTGCCTAGAAAGTTGAAAGTCCACCTTGGTATCACTTCCATTAAATGGTTAAATGAAGTCGTATATTTCGGTCCCACCCTTGCTAGCAAATTGCTATTGAGATCCCACATAAAGGGTGTTCCGATCAAAATTTGGCCAAACAGTAATGTGTGTGAGTCGATCAAAGTTTTTATCAATAAATAAAATTCGTTTTCTTTTTCATGTTCCGGAGAAATATTCAGCTAAGCTTCCTTTTTACCGAATGCGAATTGCACGGTCTTTCGTGTAACACCTGCCATAAGATTTTGTACAGTCTCCTTGTCCACTTTATTCGCGGCAGAACGCCAGTTTGCTTTGAACTGTTTCTCGCTCACAACAGCCTATTGAGTCTTCTTAAGGTTCCCCTTGACGATGGCCCAATATTGTTCGATTGGCCGGAGCTCTGGCGTGTTGGGAGGGTTCTTGTCCTTGAGCACCATTTGAACGTTGGTGGCAGCATACCACTGCATGGCCTTTTTTCCGTAATGGCAAGATGCCAAATCCGGCCAAAATAGAACGAAACAGTTGTGTCGCTTCAGGAAAGGCAGTAGATGTTTTTGTAAGCACTCGCTGAGATACATTTCCTGGTTGAAGGTTCCTGTCACAATGTAAACGTTGCTCATCAAGTCACAGGTACAAATGACATGCCACACCAGCTATTTCTTCGTGAACTTTGACAGTTTAATGTGCTTGAAAATATCTGCCACCACCTTTCCCCGTCCGGTTGCCGTATAAAACTCCTGTCCAGGAAGTTGTTTAAAGTCTGCATTTACGTAAGTTTCATTGTCCTGTACCTCGCAATCAAACTTCGTCAGCACCGTCGAGTATTACTTTTGCGATCGTGCTTCGGCCGACGTGTTTTGTTTATCGTCGCGATTGGGAGGCACCACTTTCTTGAAAGTCATCAGTCCAGCTCGTGTTTTAGCTCTATCCACGGTTGAAGGTGCAACTCCCAGCTTCTTTGTGACATCTCGGACGGAGAGGTTAGGGTTCCGCTCGAAACAGGGGGTAACTCTTTTTGACGTCGCTGTGGCCTCCGTCTTTCGATTTTCCTCCTATCCAGCTTTCCTGGCTAACCTCAAACATTTTTTAATGCACGATGAAAGGAAATGCGTCAAGTTTAATTCGATCAAATTTTGATCGAAACACCCGTTAGACAAAATAACCAAACAGTGCAACATACTCATGATGTCTCTGTATCCTTCCATCAATAGATAGTCTTTCCTGTCGCTCAGAATTGGGACAGAAACCCACCAGAAAATTATCCTTCCATTATGCTAAATTACAAATCATTCAGCATTATTCTCTAGGAATGATGCTGAATGGTCCTCAGAGATTCATCACCTGCCTGGTATTCAGGGGCTGGAAGAATGCAAAACGTTAACCCTAACTACGTTCAAAGAATTCTCCTCGTCAGATTATCCATGATCTTGCAAGTAAGCTAAAAGTTGTAATAAGTCGGTAGGGAATCAACATTTTCAATTCAAAGTTAAATTCTACCTATTATGGGGAAAATGTCTATCGATTAGTTACACCAACTGAAAAGAAATTTCAATACGATTAGTATAAAACCAAAACTGACGGGCCACAAACGCTTTTGATACAAAGATCATTTAAAGCAACAAAAAAAAAGAAGTAGGTAAGTATACCTAATTAATGATTTTTTTTCCTTCAGATTGCTTAGCTGGTTAAGAGACGGTAGCACCGAGCGGAGACGGTCGGTTTAGTTCCCAGTAAAACCAAGGATTGAAACTTACTCTTTTTTTTCTTGACATAAAGTTTCACTGTGATCTTTCGAAAGTTCTCTATTAATTACTGTGCAAGTGCAATTCGATCACATTTTAAGTTGTGAGCAAGCAGTAAGCTGATCATAACAGTCACAACCATTTTTATACCAACACTTTTTGGTCATCTTTGGACTACTGACAGTGCGATGAAGACTTTTACAAAACGAAAGAAAAGCGTAAATGGTATCAGTTATATCTGGCTTAGTTTCATCTAACCAAATCCAATGTTGTGGTCGGACTGTTGAAACAATGATCCAATAATTAATTGATCCCAAAAAACGGGTTTCTCAATTAGTTTCAAAAAATTAGTATCAGATCAGTAGGCTGTCAATTTGCACTTTGTCCTACGCTTAAGACAAACACATTGAAAAAATCAAGGATTGGCATAATATTCAGATTTGTAACAGCAATGATCTAGCTTCCCTTAGTCATTCACGACAAACCACATAAAACACAGAAAGATAAGCAACCAGCTATCCTTTGGGCTCCAACTAACTACCATGTTGAATAAATTCGCCTCTTGTAGTGACAAACGAACCCGTCATCATCACAGCGGAAGTAATATATCACGTGCATATTGTCAAAAAAAAACGGCTCCTTCCCCGAGTGGGGCAGGAAGAACGACGCAATCCAAAGCAAACCATAAAGGTGCAAATGAACGTCCATTATGCAAAATGAAAGCATCCACCCTTTCATCCACTGCTGGCTCATTTGCAGCTGCTCCGAGGAGGAACGGAACTCGCCATCTATCTCGACAATAATTACTCCTCTGTGATGTTCCGGCTGCTGCAGCTTGTCTGCTTACCAGATCAGCACCGAAGGGATGCTTATTTTCATTAGCTAAGCAACCTCGGTTTGCAACAGTCGTCCCCAGCTCGGTCGGTCGGTGTAAATGAGACAAGCTACCCAGCAGCTATCAACGCCTCTCGTCGCTGCGTTTTTATTCCTTGTGCAAACATAAAAAAGCTAGCAAAATCAACACACATACAAATGAACAAAGCGAGAAAAAAAAGAAGACTCGAGTCGAAAACGAGGAAAGCAAACTCGGCGGGACAGAAAAACGCTGTAGCTGAAAATGAACAAAATTTTCCATGCATCTCAATCCGCTTTTTCTTGGTAGCAACCGGAAGAGCATCTCCCGGACGATGACTACACCGGATACTGGAGAATGCTATTTAACCCGTTTTTCAACAGTTGGATGCTTAAATGGGACCAGCCAAAAGGAGAGGAAAAAAAAACAAGTCGGCAGAAATCACTGCAAGATTATGTGTCTCGCTTCTGTGTTCGATTCGCTTGAATGCAGCCGAGTGAGCAGTCCTACGTTTCCGGCTTTTTAGCCGTGCGTCTCTGGAGTGCAATCATAACGAAACGCAGCATTCACCGAGTTGGACGGGCGGGGAAAGGGTTCGGCTGACACGAAGCAGCAACAGACATTCAATGGCTTCATGTGACGCGACGTTCTGCCGGTAAGGTTCTGCCTTTTTCCATATCTTCCGTGTGAATCTCCCAGTGAGGGGTGGAAGGGAATTTCCCACCAGCAAATGAGCGCATAAGAGATGCATTCAACTGCATGCAACACGGTACAGTCGTTGGGTGATAGTTCCATTAGCACGGTTGGAAAAGTCCGAGGATTAATGGGACTGATGGCGGTGGACGATTCTTTTCGAAAAGGCATTGCCAAGCTGACCGAGATGGTAGGTTCAGATCGTTTGAGATGTGCGGCTGGTATTTGAACGCTTTCCGGTAGTTCTTCTGGGAAGATTGATTACTCGATGTTGTAAGCCTATGTATCTGTTTTAGACTCTGAATGTTTACGGTAGCATTTCAGCAAAATTATTTGAATTTGCATCAAACAAGGTATGAATTCGAAGAATTTCTCATAAAACCATTTTCAAAATGCATTTTTGAAATGAAAGAGGTTTCCATTCAACCGAGCACCGCTTGATGAATATTCCTCGTAAAACTCATGATTGAGGCTTAAAATTCAATTGTAAAAAATGACTTAAATCGTTGATTTCTTTAGAACCAGAAGACACTTTTGTGCTTAATCCAACTCACTTTCACTTAACTTCACGTGCCAAACATTATCATTAGCTTCTCAGATTTCCTGAAAGTAAAAACTAATGATTCGCTTCTAGGAAATCAAAATCAGTTTAATATCATCATTTAATATTTGATGTAATTTGATGTTTGTAATGGATTGTATGCGTGTAATAAAATCAAACTAAATCTGTGCTAAAGAATACTACTTCCGCTGAGGCTCTCCCGGTTGAGGTATCGCCGTGGGAGATCCGTTGTTTTTTTCTTAATCCCTTAGGTTTCATTGTTTCAAGAATTTTTTACACTTTAACTTTCAGAGCTATTTCAATTAAATGTGATCTTCACCTATTTTAATTTAACTTTGCGGTTTAACTAACTCATCTCTTTAAAGTGACAAATGTCAAATCCACCAGTTAGAGATATTTCAACCTGGATGGAATTTTTAAAAAGAGGAGCTTCTCTTCTTCTAGGCTGGAACTACACGGATTTATTGATCTCTAATTCTTGTAGAACAGTACCTAACATCCCACTGCGGGAATCATCACAAGCAATTGGTAGTACGTGAGAACGATCAGGCGCGCATTCTTTTGCCCGTCGAGGTAGTGGATTTATCCGTGCCTTGATCCACCCCGCAGAGGTTCGAGTGAGCGAACATCTCCTTCTACATCATAGGGGTCAATTATAGAAGTCAAGTCGAGCAATTCCACCTATCACTGTCGAGTGGAGCAAAATTGCGCATTACAGAAGTCAACTAAATTTGATCGAGTTGGAAACTCAACTCGATAGTTGGGCTGTAGCTTTGAAATCTCTCAAAATTTCATTGAAATATTCACTATACAATAATTCAGGGCCTTTTTCAATTTAGCTGCCATAACTCACTCTTGTTTTGTACGTTACATTAATGTTGTTGTTATCCAGATAACTTCATTGAAATACTGTGGGGCTATTCATAAACCACGTACACTTTTTTGGGGGGGAGGAGGGGGGGTTTGGCCAAAGTCTACGCTCCATACAAAATTAAAAAAAAAAATGTATGGAGAAAAGTCTACGAGGGGGGAGCAGGGGAGGGTCTGTGATTTTCCAAAATGAGTCTTCGTGGTTTATTTAAAGTAATTTCGAGAAATTTATTAATTAACTAGCTAAACCCAGCGCGAGCCTTGCAACGCATGCGATTAAATGAATTAAAAATTAATAGAATTGGCGCGTTTTTGGTTTTTGTTCTGAATGAATCTGGTTAAAATATGTTCATGCCAAAGTTGGTTCCATTTGAAGAATTCCAATTCCGAGAACTCGAGCTTTGCAGAAATTTGTGTTTCATTTGTATGTTCGAACCATCATAAGAACCTTTTCTGGCCTCAACAACCCCTACATATAAGTTTTAATAATAGTAGGTATGATTCTCATGTTCTGTTGACATTTCTGTCAATTTTCATGAGAGCCCACCCCTTCCAGAGAGGTAAGGAATCTCAAACCTCCATAGAAATATTTCTTGGTTCCGAAAACCCCCACATCCAAAATTTGGTTTCACTTGTTGATTAGTTCTCGAGTTATGCAGGAATTCTTGTTTCATTGGTGTGGGAGCACCCCTTCCAGATGCGGGAGGGGTCTCGAACCATCATAAGAACCTTTCTCGACTCCAAAAATCCCTGCATAAAAACAGTCATACCTGTTGGGATAATTCTCATGTTTGGCTCAAATTCGTGGTTCATTTGTATGAGAGCCCCTTCTTTCAAAGAGGAGGGGGGTCTCAAACCACCGTAGAAACATTTCTTGCCTACAAAACCTCCACATGCCATATTTGTTTGCATTTGTTTGATTAGTTCTTGAGTAATGCAGAAATTTGGGTTCCATTTGTTTGAGAGCATTCCTCCCCCCCACTCTTCCTCCTCATATGACGGAAGAGTCTCAAATCACCATAGAAACATTTCCCTCCTTCAAAAACTTCCACATGCGAAATTTGGTTCCATTTCTCTTATTAGTTCTCGAGTTATGCAAGGATTTGCGTTTCATTTGAATAGGTTTCCCCTCTTTCAGAAAGGAGAGGGGTCTCAAATCAACATAGAACAATTTTTTGTCTTCAAAAACCACCACATGCTAAATTTGGTTCCATTTGCTTGATTAGTTCTCGAGTCATGCAGAATAGTGTATTTCATTTGTATCGGAGCCCTCCCCCCCCCCCCTTTAGAATAGGAAGGGGTCTCAAACCAACATAGAAACATTTTTTGTCTTAAAAACCCACCACATGCAAAACTTCGTTCCGTTTGCTTGATTAGTTCCCGAGTTATGCAGAAAATTGTGTTTTATTTGTATGGAAGCCCCCCCCCCCCCCCGCATTTATGACGAGGAGGGCTCTCAAGCTACCATAAAAACGTTTTTTGCCTTCAAAATCTCACACATGCTAAATTAGATTTCTTTTGCTTGATTAGTTTTCGAGTTGTGTAGAAATTTATGTTTCATTTGTATGGGAGCCCCCCTTTCCAGTGAAGGGAGGAGTCTCAAACCATCATAAGAACCTTTTTCGGCCTCAAAAATCCCTGCATACAAAATTTCACGCCAATCGGTGCTTCCACTCACGAGTTAAATCGTGACAAAGGAAACCCCAACTCATTTTTATTTATATAGATTTGTGGACAAGTGTCGATATCAATTTCAAAAATGATTCAGAATAGAAGTTATTATTAAGTTATTACCAACAAGTTTATGCGTGACGATGCTGAAGTTATTGACAGCATTATTTCTTTGTACATTTAACATTCAAAAGTTTCTTTGTTGATATGCAATAATCTATCTCACTTCAACGATAAGTCCTAAACTGAACAAAGAAAATTTCCCTAAAACTTTGGGATAGTTTTTTCCAGAATTTCTTGGAAAATCTTTTTAAATTTGTTGGAAATTTCTTATTGAAACTTTAAGGAGCCCCCTTCTGAACTTCAGGGAAGTATTTTGCTGAACATTGGGAATGTTTGTTCCTGGATTTCTGAGAAACTCATTTTTGAACAATTCAGTTTCTTGAACATTTCTTCCTGCTTTTCTCAGAAGTATCTACCTGAACTTCTGGAAATTCCTGAACTCCGAGAAAACCTCATTCTGAAATACTGGAATGATCAATTCTTCAAAGTGCCAATAAAATTGTTGGGAAGTTTAGTTCGGAACATCTCGGAAATCCTGTCCTGAATTCCTGATTTTTTTGAGAAATTCTTTGTTAAACTTATAGGTCGTGCCATCTCTGATAGTTTCTTCCTGAAATACGGGACAGTTATTTCCTGAACTTATTGTTTCTAAATTCTGATAAGTCCCATCTTGCACTTCGAGGAAAATTTTACCGAAACTTAAAGAAAGTCCGCTCCAGAATTTTTAGACAAATGCCCTTACATTTGTTAGAAATCCTCATTCTAAAGTTCTTAAACATTCTCTTCTGAAATTCGGTAAAACTTTCTAGCCCTTTCGAGTAGTTCCAACTAACCTTTTGGGAAGTTTTTTTTCCGGAATCCTTGAGAAGTTCTACTCTGAACTTCAGAGGAGTTCTCTCTTAAAGTTCTAGGGCGTATCATCATGGGCTTTGTGGATGTTTCATTCTGAATTTTTGAAAAATTATAGCGAATGCCTCCCTTGTTATTTTTTTTCTTGAACTCCGGGGAAGTTTTTCAATAAACTTCTACATATCGTATTTCTGGGAAGAACTCCAAACTTCTAAAAAGCTCTGTGAGGTCCTCTCCTGATTTTCGAGGAAGTTCTCTCCTGAACTTCTGGGAAGTATGATCTTGAGCTTCGAGGATGTTTATTTCTGATTTTTTTGGGAAATTTCTACATGAACCTTTATCCCTATACTTTTGCAAAGTTTCTTCCTGATCTTCGGATAAAAAATTTTCTTCGAGGAAGTCTCTACCTGAAGTACTGGAAAGTCATCTTGAATTTTGTAGGATGTGCCCTATATTCTGGGTATTATTTTTTTATACTTCTGGGAATCTAGGACTAATTTCATTAAGCACTTAACTCGAGGGTAAATGTTCAAATCCATAGTTCAAATGTATTATTTCAGTATATTTGCGTTTAGAAGCACTTTAAAAAATCAGAAATTTATAGTTTAAATAAACAGCTTTTACTGTTGATTTAAGTCTCAGTGTGACAATCGAATCGACTTGAGAGGCAATGTAAGGATCACAAAAGTAATAGTTTTCAAACAAGAAAATAAAATATTTACTATTCAGACCCAAGGTGGTCCAAATGAATCAAGTTCTTGGTCAATTTCCATCCACTTCTGCTAAGCATTAGTTTTGCTGGTTTTTTTGGTCTTTCTGGAAATTACCGGAACTTCGAGAGGCAGATTAAGCTTCCCAGTAGTTATTTGTTGTTCCAAAAAATTGATTGATTGACTAATGAGTCTTTATTAAAGAGACTTGACCCTAAAAATTTGAATAATTTACGAGAAATTGGAAAGAATCTGGAAAGTTGGCTGATTTGCAAATTTTTTAATAAGTTGGTGGGATTTCTGTGGAATAAACAGCATTTCCAAGATATTGTTAAGCCTTACTAGAACTTTTATGAATTTTTAAGATTTTAATACGACGGAAATTCTGCGAAATTGACTAAAAATAAAAAAAAGTAGTTGATATTTTATTTTATTTTTGGTTAGGTTCGAAACATTATCGAGTACAGGTATACCTCGTTAGTACGTACACATATCCCTCGTTTAGTGTACGTACTATCGAATCGTGCGTCCTATTGAATCACAATTTTTTTTTTTTTTGTATCTGTAGTGGGTTTTAAATCACTTTAATTGTATAAAATAATAAATTTAACCATGTAAATAAATATTTTGTCCTATAAAGGCAGTTAATTCGGCAAAAGGAACGATTTTCTTGTCATATCATATACCAATCGAATCAGCTTAACGGGAAAGGAAAATGTGTGTGTTTGTGTGTGTGTGTGTGTGTGTGTGTGTATGTGTGTGTGAGTGTATGTGTGTATGTGTATGTGTGTATGTGTGTGTGTGTGTGTGTGTGTGTGTGTGTGTGTGTGTGTGTGTGTGTGTGTGTATGTGCGTATGCGTGACACAACGCAAGACGCAAAATTACGTAAACCAACTGGTTAATGTTGTGACTTGAGCGAAGTTTTCAGCTTTGATAATGTTGATTCACTGTTGCTGCTGCTACAGGTCCGTTGCTGTAAAGTTCGTTACAAGAATGAACCGGATTAGCACAGCTTAGCTGGTATTTATAGCTAACGGCCTCTCATGACAATGCGTTGCGTTGGTTTTGTTTACTCTTGCGAAATGAGAAGCTTTTCGTATAGTTTACTACAAGTTTTATTTCGTTTCATGCTAAGGTGATTATACTCAAATAGAATGATTATACCCAAATCGAACAGTAAATTAATACTCTTAAAATCATTTAAAGCATTTTAACATTTCCTTCACACATATTCTGTATACTACAGTTAACAACCTGCCTGACAACCCTAATAGACACCTATGACATTTGGTCAAACGCATGAGTAGGAGCTATAAGGTACAGAGAGAGGTGAAACATATCATGTCCAGTTGTGACTTATTGCCGGGTAATCCAGCTTATTAGAGTGTGAATGCAATTAATGAGTTCACAAAGAATTAAAACCGCGGCCTCTCGATAAAAAAATTCTCATAGATTTACAATTGAATGTATTGTTAACTAGCTGAACCCGGTGCGTGCGCTGCTATGCTTGCAACTAAATGAAGGAAAATTTGATATAACTGGCACGATTATGGTTTTTTTTAAATGAGTTTTTTTCTTGAATAAGCAGGGGTTCAAACTATCTATCTACTTTCCTTCCTGAGAGAGTAGGGGTCTCAAACAATCATAAGAACCTTCCCCAGCCCCAAAAACCCTTCATTATAAATTTTCACGTTGGTCGGTTCAGAACTTTTCGAGTCTATAAGGGTCTGACAGACAGACAGACAGACAGAAAATCATTTTTATGTATATAGAAATCTAGCTTCCAAAAACCCCCATATGCTAAAAAGGTTTCATTTACTTGATTAGTTCTCGAGTTATGCAGAAATTTGCTTTTTATTTGTATGGGAGCCCCCCCCATTTAAAGTGAGGGGTGGTGAAGTGCCATAGAAACATTTCTTGCCTCCAAAAACCTTAACATGCCAAATTTGGTTTCATTTGCTTGATTTGTTCTCGTGTTATGCAGAAATTCGTGTTTCATTTATATGAGAGACCCCTCTTTCAGTAAGCAAAGGAGTCTCAAACCACAATAGAAACATTTCTTGCCTTCGAAAACCTCCATATGCCAAATTTGGTTCCATTTACTTGGTTAGTTATCGAGTTAGGCGAAAATTGGTGTTGTTTTTGTATGGAAACCCCCCTCTCTCCCCCTTCCAGATGGCGGAGGAGTCTCAAAGTTCCATAGAAACATTTCTCTCCTCCAAAAACCTCCACATGCCAAATTAGGTTCATTATGCTTGATTAGCTCATGAGTTTGTGTTTCATTAGTATTAGAGCCCCCCTCTTACAGAGGGCGGAGGGGTCTCGAGTTAATTTAAAAACATTTCTTGCCTTCAAAAACCTCTACCTGTCAAATTTGGTTACATTTACTTGATTAGTTCTAGAGTTATGCAGAAACTTGTATTTCATTTGTATGGAGCCCCCCCCCCCCCACCAGAGAGGGAGAAGGGGTCTCAAACTACCGTAGAAACATTTATTGCCTTTAATATCCCCGCAAGTCAAATTTGGTTCCATTTGCTTTATTAGATCTAGAGTTATTATTAAGAAATTTCAGTTTCATTTGTTTAACAGCATCCCTTCTAGGAGAGGGGAGGGGTCTCAAACTACCATAGAAACATTGTTCGCCACCAAAAAACCCCACATGCCAAATTTGGTTCCATTTGCTTGATTAGTTCTTGATATATGCAGAAACTTCTGTTTCATTTGTATGGGAGCCTCCCTTTCTAGAGAGGGGAGGGGTCTCAAACTTCCATAAAAACATTTTTTGCCTCCAAAAACTTCCGCATGCTAAATTTGGGTTCCTTTGCTTGATCAGTTCTCGAGTTGTGCAGAAAAATGTGTTTCATTTGTATGGGAGCCTCCCCCTTTCAGAGGAGGGAGGGGTCTCTTACTATCTTAAAAATATTGCCCAGCCTCAAAAACCCCTGCATACAAATTTTCATGCCAAACGGTCCTTCCGCTCGCGAGTTAAATCGTGACAAAGGAACCCCAACTCATTTTTATTTATATAGATAGATTGAGGCATCGACAATAGAATAAGGGGGTTGTTATGTATCTTAACTATGGAAAAAATCATTTTTTCCCGAACAAATCTGAGTCAGTTATCTACTATTGATTGTATTGTTTTGCAATTGTTGAAAATTCAAGCATATAGGGGAATAGTAGATCTACTGTAATGACAATATGCATATTTTTGATCGAATTTATCGTTAATACGTGAACAATAAGATTCATGGTCGGCAATAGACTTTAATGTTATTTTATATTATTGTATTGTAATTGTATAGTTATTTTTATCCGGGTAAGGCCGTTACAAATATTTAATAAAATAATGTCCTACCGCCGCAACCTGTTTGAAGGGTGAATTTGTAAGAAGGGTTAAAATCTAGGCTCGTGGCTATACGTACTATCGAATCATATGTACGTACTATCGAGGGTACGTATTATCGAGGCAAAATGTACGTACTATCGAGGGTGCGTACTATCGAGGGTACGTACTATCGAGGGTACGTACTATCGAGGTATACCTGTAGTAGGAAATTTAAGTTTTTCTTAAATCTTAAGAACCCTAAGCCTCTGAAATGTTTCCTGAACTATTGGAAAGTTTTCCGAGCTGGTGAGAAAATTAATGAACTTCTAGCAATCACCTTAGATTTATGACGAAATCCTTGAGAATGAGAAAATCCGAAACAACGAATGCTCAAAAAATCCTTAAAAGTTTGCTGAATAACTGAGACGTTTTATGAAATACTGGAAAGGTCCCGAATCTCTGGGAAATTCTCTCAAAATTTTGTAAGATCTTCAGAACTTCTAACTAGGACATATCTTGAATATCTGGGAAGTACTCCAAGCATCTGGGAAGTTCTTCGTATTTTTGGAAAATTCCCTGAACTTTGGAGAAGTTCTTTGAATTTTAGAAAGTTTTCTGATCATCTCAGATTTTTGCTGAGCTTTTGGAAAGTTTTCTGATCTTTGTGCGAGTTATCTGATCTATGTGCAAGTTTCTTGAAGTTCTGGGAGATTTGCTAAATATCTGGGAATTATTCTGAATTTCAAGAGAGTTCCTTGAACTCCTTCAAGTTCCCTTAACTTCTGAAAAGTTTCCTATACTTTTTTGAAAATTCATGAACTTCAGAGAAGTTTTCTGAACATCTAGGACGAGCGGCAAACTATTGAAATACTTCTTGAATTCTCTATGTCCTCGAATCTTCTGGAAAGTTCCTAGAATTATTAGAAAGTTGCCTGAACATCTTCTGAGAAATACCCAAAAAAATTGAAAAGTTATCTGAACTTCTGGGAAGCTATCTAAATTTCTGGATACTTGCCTTAACTTCTGGAGAAGATTCTTTAACTTTTGAGATGTTCGTTGAACTCATGTGCAGCTCCCTGGAGTAATAGAAAATTTTCCTAATTTCTGGTAAATATGGTAACGGGATGTAATGTTAGCCTAGCTCCTTGATTCGGCCTATGTACCACATATGTCATTAATTCGGCGGTAATCAACAAAATCATGTTGCTATCGGGGTGACCAATGTAATTCAAAGCAATTGAGACAGTTTTCATCAATTTAAAAATGTTCACTTCCGCGTGTTTTTCAATTTCCTCAACTTTATAGACACCATGACTTTATTGGTTATGCTGAACAGATTATCTACACGATCTTCGAATGATCTAAATTTGCCGAAAGTGAAGCTATAAACCGAATAATGCAGCCAAGATGTACAGAAAATTGTCACACATTATAAACTAACAGGTCAAATAGGTAAAATAACGATGATTTAATATAAAAACTATAGACCAAATTTTAGGAACACATTTTTTTCTAGGCTCCCAACTATGGCCTGTTGTATGGAAAGCGTAGTAAAAATGTTGTTATTGCAAAATGTTGCAATACAAATGTCTGGAGTCGGTTGAATGTTGTTCATATGGCTCATCTTAACACAAACTTAAGGAGCAAAACCTGTGTAGAGTGAATTACAATGTTTTGATTGCCGAATGGCTGCTAAAATCACTTAAGTGTTTCTTAGCAGTTTATGTATAGTTTGATTTGTGGAATTGTTTGTTGAGTAAAGCGAATACAGCTGGCAACGCCTTGAATCAAAAACCATAAAAAATCTTACGAAGGCAACATTTAATAATAGATCTATCAAATCGACGAATTTGCATCCATGATTAGACCCAATTTGGTACCCATAGACCGACATTACATCCATATCCTCGAATGTTTCTAACTTTGTAAAATGAGTTACTTTTGTGATACATGCTACCAGATGGCTTAATAAACATATCATATAGCTTAGGTAAATGTTGCTTCCAGCTCAAATAACTTGAAGTTGTAATAAAAAATGAAATCGATTGTTGCATATTAGGCTTATTCCAGGACACATGACCTTCCTAATTTCTGGGAAGAACCTTCAATTTCTAAGAAGTTACATGATCTGCTGGAAAGTTCCCTGATTTCTTGGGATGTCCTCCACACATCATGGAAGTATCCTGAAATATCCGGAACTTCTGATAAGTTCTTTGAGTTTTCATTTATCAGTTTTTTCACCTCTTTCGGTATAGGGATTCGCAAATACTGCGAGCCGTATGGTTTCAAGAAAGCTTTGCAAAAAAATCATCAGGGTCAGCAGGCTGGTTGACTCCCCAATCCTCACATTTTCGCCGAGAGAACTAGCTCTCATCCGTAAGGCTGTATGTAGTGCACTTTTGTAACGGGCTCAGGCCGATTTTTCCAGTTGCATCGCAACTAAGCTGGAAAAAGTCTTCATGTGATTCTAAACGTCGCAGAAATATCTTCTCATCGTAGGTTGGCATGTCGCTTAAGTAGTCCTCAAACAGCTTCTGGTGAGCGAAACGTAAATCAAGGTCAACGTTGGGGCGTCTTTCAGGATCATCTCCGTTTCAACTCCTGTTTTTCAGCTACCAAATTACAAATCCGCATTATCTGATATCGTTCATATGAAATGCATGGATTCACACACTCAACTGCAGCGAAACGAAAGAGCAAGTATTCCTCGTCGTCTGCTAACGACGCACTACTGGATAGAATTATTTGGTCAGACCAATCCATGGCAAAAATATTCCGATCATAAACTCCCCAAACCTTACGAAGGGCGTATGCCGGATGCAACCAACAAAACCTCGAACACATCATTGGATAACCACAAGCTTTGGATAGTAATTCGGTGAGATCCTACCATTTTATAATATATATGGGTATGTGAATGTATGTATGCATATACATATAGTTGAATATATACATATAGTTACAAATATTTCAAATTTGTGATTCAATTCTATTCATTCGAATCCTACTTATTTTACAGAATGATCTTTTGCGGTTAATGTAACGCAGTACGCCTGGCAGCTTTGACGCTTGTATCATGTTTTTGATATACTGCAAGCATCAATGTTGACAAAACAAAATATTTGGGCGTAATCTAACCTAATTCTTTCCAGGATGCTTTTTCGTACTGGCTGCGTTTGCATTAGATTAGATTAGATTAGATTAGTTCCTAAGCTTCTAGAAAGTTTTCTGATCTTTGGAAAAGTTCTCTGATCTTCATGGAAATCTTTTAAAGCTCTCGAAAGTTATTTGAATTTCTAGGAGGAATTCCGAATTTCAAGGGAGTTCCTTGAACTCCTACAACTTTCCTGAACTTTTTAAAAGTTTCCTATTTTTTTTCGAAGTTTAATGAACTTCTGTGAAGTTCTCTGAACTGCTAGGGGGATTGACAAACTTTTGAAATGCCTCATGAATTCTCTATGTTCTTGAATTTTCTGGAAAGTTCCCGGAACTTTTGGAGAGTTGTCTGAACATCTTGGTGATTTCTTTTAGCTTCTGAAAAACACCAAAAAATAAAAATTTAGAAGTTATTTGAACCTTTGGGGAGCTCCCTAAATGTCATTTTTTTCCGAAACAAACTTTAGTCAATTACGATTAATTGTATTATTTCATAAATTCTTAGACAAGTAGTGAAAAGTGAATCTATTCTTATGACAACAATTAAGAACAATGAGATTAATTACCTGAAACTTTTTGCCATGCGCTCTATACTTGGTTTGACCAAATAGTTTTTAATTCCAGTAGTGCATCGTAAGCAGATGACGAGCAGTACATGCTCTTTTGTTTGGCTGACGGTGAGTGTGTCAATGCATGCATTTCATTTAAACGATATCAGATAATGCGGATTTGTAAATTGGCAGCGAGAAAACAAGAGTCAAAACGGAGAAGGTCACGTCTTGAAAGACGCCCCAACGTCAACCGTAATTTACGTTTCGCTCATCGGAAGCGCTTCCAGAACTACATCGGCAACATACCAAACTACGACGAGAAGAACTTTCTGCAACAAATAGAATCATCTGATGAAATTTTACACCTTAGTTGCGATGCAATTGGAAAAGTCGGCCTGAGCCCGTTAGAAAAGTGCACTACAGCCTTACGGATGTCTGCTAGATCGCTCGACGAAAATGTGGGGATTGGAGAATCAACCAGCTTGCTGACCCTAAAGATTTTCAGCTATCCTGAGCCATCCTGAAGACTAACGGCAAGCAGTATTTGCGTTTCCCTACATCGGAAGTAAAGAAGCTAATAAATGAAAATTCTTCCCAAAAATTGAAAAAAAAAACGCATACATTCAGTGAATTTCCCAAAAGCTCAAGGAACTTGTCAGAAGTTCAGAGTACTTCAGGATACTTCGCTGATGTTTAGTAGAAATCCCAGAAAATCAGGGAACTTTCCAGCAGATCAAGTAACTTTTCAGAAGTCAAGGGTTCTTCCCAGAAGGTCAGGAAACTTCACTGAAATTCAGGATATTTTCCAGAAATCATGGAATTTTCGTTAACTTCTGAGAGCTTCACATGAGTTCAGGGAATATCCCAAAAGTAGGAGGATCTTCTCCAGAATTAATGATCCATAACAACCCATTTTCTATAAACAATGTCTCAATTTACATTAGATTCTATTGCGGAGACTTAAACGTTAAAATTAAAAATGCTTTTTAATTTTAACGTTGTAAACAATACTATTAGTTGTAAATAATTTAGATTCTATTGTATGGTTACAATACATTAAATTGTAAATCTATGAGATCTTGTTGGTTTTAACATTAATAAATACAACACCAGTGCAGGGAACGCCAAGTTGGTCTATTTTAGCTGAATCTATTCAAGTTTTCCTGATGCAAATCAAGTATATAACTTTTCCAAAAATAGAACACCGCTGAAGATGCCCTAAGTGTGGAATGCAACAGGAAAAAATTCACTGAGCAACATTTTTCTGCACAGATGGTGTAAATTGAGCACGAAAAAGGTGTAAATTGAGCAAATATCATTACTAAAGGATCCAGTAATTTTTCTTATAAAAAAGATAAAAAAAGATAACAAGCTTGAATATTATGTGGAAAGTATAACTAGAAATTAAAGACGACTTAGTTCCGAAAAGAAAGAAGAAGTAAAACAATCTCTCCTATTTTTCAAAACTCCTGTTCAGATAATCAATACTTACGATAAAAAAAATATCAGGAAACAAACCAATTTAGTAGCCAAAATTAATCGTCGGGTCAATCATTAAGAGAAAACTTATTTCTTTAGGTAAAGGTTGTCCACAGTTAAATTGCATCACTTTAAACTCGCCGTCAAAAACAAGTCTCTCAACCAATTGTCATGAAATATTCAGGGAATAAAATACAATGTAGAATCTTGTTTAAAGTATTTTTATTTCACTGTATTTTTCTACCAAATCCAAAAGCCCAAACTTCCTTCTAAATACTACGCGTCAGATCTTGTACAACGCTTTAACCGACATTTTTCCGCTTTCAACCATGACTTCAACATTTCCTGTTCTGTAGTGACAACATCAGGATGCTTACGAAGTTTGTGCTTCATTATAGCCCAATATTTTTCAATTGGCCGCCACTGCTGGACAGTTTGGGGACTAAGATCCGTCGGCACAAAATTGACACCATTCGTTTTGTACCACTTCAGAATATCCTTAAAGTAGTGAAAAGAGGCTAGGTCCGGCCAAAAAATTGTAGGAACGTTGTGTATTTTGAGAAACGGAAGCAGTCGTTTTATCAGGCATTCATTCATGTATACTTGACCATTTATTGTTGAAGTTGTCACGAAAGGCTTGCTCCGTATACCACACGAACATATCCCTACCAAACCATGAATTTCTTGGGAAACTTTGACACTTGCTGTTTCCTGAGAGACTCTGGAACATCGAACTTGTCTTTCGCAGTCACCTACTGGTTGCCGGGAATTTGTTTAAAGTCCGCTTTACGTGTGTTTCATTGCCCATGATGCAGCAGTGTGGTTTCGTCAATATTTGTGTGTACAGCTTACGCGCACGTGTAGTTTCTGTTTGTCATTGCGGTTTGGAGCTTTCTGAATTTTTAATGAACGGAACCTGGCTCGTTTCTTGGCTTTCTACACGAAACGTTAGTGGTCAAGTGTAGCTTTTTCCGACGACATTCCGAACGGAACAGTTAGGTTTTGACGTTTAAAGGCAGTCAACCACTCGATATTGCTGTTCCTTCGACTCCATTTTCGAAACTACAACACATTTCACAATGAAACTCACGCAGTGTAAACAATACACGCTGAGGTCATTTCACCCAAAACTTCGATGAAATCAACCCAGAGGGCGAAATGTTACAGCTTATTGAAAGTGATGCAATTTAACTGTGGACACCCTTTATGCTTTCCTTAACTTATTTGAACTTTTTCCTAATGATAATTGCACTTTTGGCTCCCCAATGAGACTGTAATATAAATTACACCTCAAAGCATCCAGAAACTCAAACCCGAGATTAAATAGATCTTGTCTTTCTGCCTCTTGATTGGCAACATCGAAGGAGTGAAGGGGACCGAAATCTTGGAAGTTCATCGCAGAACGATGCCATGCATATTCAATATGCATTCCATAAACAATTTGAACATCGTTTCATTTTTAAGCAATTTTTATCCAAGTTTTTACTATGCCTTATGACCCCTTTCAGAGGACAATCTAAATATTCAAAATACACATGCATGGCATTATTTGTTTTCTCATCACCCAACGAGCCAACAATCCATCGAGAGCCATCTAACGCTTACCCTCGAATCAAGCGCATCCATCGATAGAAACCTCGATCCTCAGAAGGATCCTGCCAGCAGAGATGGACCTCATGATATGAATATATTATTATCATATATTCCGAAAGTGTCTCTTGTCGCTTGTCATATCGGATCATAAAGTTGCTCGTTTCCGTGCATCCAGCTGCCATGGTCTAGACCAATACTACAGCCACCGACGGAGGGAATGACGGCTCCATGCAATCCTTCAACCGTGCCGTCGTTGGTTCATCGACCGAGGGGTAGATGTCTGGATCGGGTTGACGGGTCTCTGAATCTGACAGCATACCAAATGGGCACCGAAGCTGAAGCGAGTCCTAGTTTTCCTCGAAACCACTCACACCGACCGAGATTGATGCTCGAAAATTTATGGCTCTCGATTTAAAGCAGTTCGAGATGGAGTTGAGCTGAACGGAAAAGATAATAAAAGACATTCCAACCGAGCCGGAGGAGGGCGAACGCGTGTTGGAAAACATTAAATTCAAACACCTCATTTACGGTTCCGGCAAATTCATTCATGCCGAAGTCAAGGCAGAAAGCTGAAAATCATTGTAAAGAGCTCGTAATTGTTTGATGATTTCTGCCATAAAGTGCTGCCACTGCCACCACCCAGTTCCCGGATGCTGCTGGAAAAACAAAAGAAAATTTAGTGAACCTGAATTTTCCAACTAGAAGATTCCGGGAAACACTTGGCCATCGTCGCCATCATCATCGGTCGAACAAAGGAGCACTCATAGCCCTTCGAACGAAACACACGCTTACCTAATTTAATTAGAATGGAGTCGGGAAAGTTCCTGAAAAACGTTAAAAATAATAACATAAAACGGTTGAAAAGGGATCGGTACCATTGTGAATGGGTGTATGTGTACCTTTTTTTTTTTTGGTTCGGGTGCTGGCTAGTGGGCATGAGAAGGGAGGAAAAAGTGCTTCTAGAGAAGGTTTGGCTGGTGGCCGAAAATACAGAACTTCATTAGAGAGCGGTTTATAACATACAAGCAGACGGGAGAAATTTAATTAAAATTAATTGCCTCATAATTTACCCGCCCTCGTTGTTCGAGGTACGTTCCAGTCCATGCCAATCCTCCAGCCTAAATCCTCAAATGGTGTGTTTGTCCAGGTCGGTCACCGGAAATGATTCTTCTCGAAATGATCTACTTCGCAATGGATAGGCAAGGTTATGTTTTGTTTTTCGTCTGAGCTGTTTTTTTAGGTAGGTATGTGTTGGTTTGAAGCGAATGTCAAGACTAGGAAGGGATATTTTAATCACCTGGAATAGCATAAAAATCTCCAACAAAAATATGACAGTTCCGCATTTCATCCTCCACACAATACAGAACTCCTGTTCATAACGCAGCGTCGTTCCGGATAACTGAGAGTGACAATCTAATTGCATGCTTCTGTTCTTATTGTCGTCGACTTTGACCGAGTGATGACTCGATAGCACCACCGGCAGCACAACTTCCCACAAACAGCTGAAACATACATGCCCTTCCGGCCACTGGCAGAGTGGAAAAGCAAAGTTGAATTATCATCTATTCCACAAAATTGGGAGTAATGGAGAGGAAAAATCATTTATGTTTTCCCGACTCGTCGTAGCAACACGAACGATGAGACTGACTCAAAGTAGAGTTGAAAACAACTCATTTTTTCAAAACGCTTACAGGAAGGATTGAACTGATTCCAATTTCATCTCTCAATCCTAATAATTAAGTAAAACTCATCGGAAAATTTTACTCAATTTGTGAGGAATAAACACAATGCTGAGTCAATTCCATCGTTCGTACACCAAACAACCATTGTTAGGTGGTTTCGTTTCATTTTTTTTTCGCATTCGTTTCGTTACTTCTCAGCATGACGGTATCTATTTGTGGAGTTTTCTTGCTTTCATGTATGCGGTTGTGTTTTGCTGGTCCCTTCTCGGTTTGCTGTTTTGACAAAGAAGCAAATTTAATTTTGGTAATAAAACGAAATTGGATGTGTGGCAGGACCATTTTGTGGTCACAAAAAAATTATTTGACCACACCGTGCTACGGTGGACTGAAAAGGAGGCACCGAAGAAATTGACCTGAGTGATCTACTTTAGAAAATTGCAGACCAATTCAGGCAGAACTGATGACCAATATCGGTAATTTATCGGAAACAAAGACGGAGCATTGATGTGGATGCTATAGGTGATTGGAAGATGAAATAGTGATATTGTGTTGAAGGTTGACCCAAGTTGATTATGCACAGTGTTTTATGGCTCTTGATTAAAGTAATATCGAGAAAAATTGCGAAGAAGTCCGGTTTTATGGAATAAAGAAATTGCAATTGTGCTATTTTTCTTTACCAAAAGCAAATGTGACAGACTTGATTTCATGGACAGGCGTTTAACGAATCGAATTTCAAACAATGATATGTAATATTTTATTCTTACCACATTTATCGACAGAATTACTGAAAAATGCTAATCTAATCTTGGTAATTACTATACATAAGATCAATGGGGTCTCGATTCCTCGCTAGAACCGTGGCATCTCTTCAAAACTTAACCGTGATCCTTTAAAAACAGCAGGTATTTTCGTAGGTGGGAAGCTCTCCTCACTTTATCGTAGACTCCCAAAGTGTCTTTTTTGTAGTAACCGGGCTTGCGAGATGAGGTGGACGACAATGAGTTCAGAAACTCCGGTGAACTACTGGTTTTGTTTTCAATCAATGCCGGGTATCTTCATTTAAGGTTGTTCATAAACCACGTAGAACAAAATTTAAATCCACCCTCCTTTTAAAGTCTGCGTAGACGTTATCTGTCTGTCTGTCTGTCTGTCTGTCTGTCTGTCTGTCTGTCTGTCTGTCTGTCTGTCTGTCTGTCTGTCTGTCTGTCTGTCTGTCTGTCTGTCTGTCTGTCTGTCTCGTCTGTCTGTCTGTCTGTCTGTCTGTCTGTCTGTCTGTCTGTCTGTCTGTCTGTCTGTCTTTGTCTGTCTGTCTGTCTGTCTGTCTGCTCTGTCTGTCTGTCTGTCTGTCTGTCTGTCTGTCTGTCTGTCTGTCTGTCTGTCTGTCTGTCTGTCTGTCTGTCTGTCTGTCTGATCCGTCTGTCTCGTCTGTCTGTCTGTCTGTCTGTCTGTCTGTCTGTCTGTCTGTCTGTCTGTCTGTCTGTCTGTCTGTCTGTCTGTCTGTCTGTCTGTCTGTCTGTCTGTCTGTCTGTCTGTCTGTCTGTCTGTCTGTCTGTCTGTCTCTCTTTGTCTGTCTGTCTGCCTGTCTGTCTGTCTCTCTTTGTCTGTCTGTCTGCCTGTCTGTCTGTCTGTCTGTCTGTCTGTCTGTCTGTCTGTCTGTCTGTCTGTCTGTCTGTCTGCTCTGTCTGTCTGTCTGTCTGTCTGTCTGTCTGTCTGTCTGTCTGTCTAGCTCTGTCTTGTCTGTCTGCCCATGCGATTGTCACGTTTTATCACAACCCCCCCTTTCCTCCTTACTGCGTGACATAATTAATGGACGTTTCCATAAAAATGAATCACAAACTTTAAGTCAAACACGAGAATTATCCCTCCTCTTATGAAAATTTGTATGCAGGGGTTTTGGGGGCAACAAAGGTTCATGGTTGAAAAAGGGAAAGGCTCCCACACAAATGAATCACAAATTTCTGCATAACTCCAAAACTAATAAAGCAAATGGAACCAAATTTGGCATGTGAGCGTTTTGAAAAAAAATTCTATGGCAGTTTGAGGCCCCTCCTTTATCTAGGAAGGATGGCTCACATGAAAACTAAACAGAAATTTCTGCATAACTCAAAAACGAATCATGCAAATAGAACCAAATTTGCCATGTATAGTTTTATGAAGGCAAAATGTGTTTCTATGGTGATTCGAGACCTCCCTGAGATGGGGGGCTTCATACAAATAAAACACTAATTCAAACCAAACATAAGAGCTATCCTCTACTGTAACAAACATTTGTATGATAGTTCGAGACTCCTTCCCGTCTGGAAGGAGGGGGGGGGTCCTTCGTCCAAATGATACAACTTTTTTGAATATCTCGACAACTAATCAAGAAAATGAAACCAAATTTTTACCTGAAAAAAAATTTAAGGCGAGAAATATTTCTACAATGTTTAAGATTCTTTCTTCCTCTGAAAGGAGTGGTTCTCATATTAAACGAAACTATACATTAGAATTATACCTACTGTTATGAAAATTTGTATGCACATGTTTTTTAGAGCAGGAGAAGGTTTTTATGATGGTGCAAGACTCCTTCTTCACCTAATATGGGGGAAGGGGGTGGTCCTATACAAATACAGCACAAATTTCTGAATAACATGAGAGCAAATCAAGCAAATGTAACCAAATGTGGCATCTGGGGGTTTTAGGTCCTCCCTTAGCTCAGTCGGTAAAGGCGCCGCTACAAAGCAACACCATGCTGAAGGTGGCTGGGTTCGATTCCCTGTTTAGTCTTGAAATTTTTCGTTAAAGAAAATGTATCGACTCCGCACTTATCACACAATCATACTAATGCAAAAATGGTACCTGGCATCGAAAACTCTGAATTAATAACTGTGGAAGTGTATTTAGAACACTAAGTTGAGAGCAAGCAATAACCAAATTATGAAAGCAATAAGCTTAAATTGCAAAATAAGTAGAAGAATCCATAATATTGTAACGAAATCAACGACGGGTAGTTGTCCTCCAGCAGGTGATGCTCGACAACACTCATCACCGTGTCCAGAACCCGGTGCTGGTGCGCATTGCTCACGCATTCCAGAAATTCCTCGGCCATCAGTCCGATCAGCTCGAAGAGGCTCTGCTGGGAAGCCGTTGGTTAGCTTACATCACCCATCAGCTGCGACATGTCGAAGTTTTCATCTAGGCACTTGCATGTCAATACATCCTGACGACGGCCGTTCCTGTACGCGTTCCTGGCTACTTACCGACGACGACTGCACAAAATGGATGCACTTGTTAACGATCTTTTCGACGCGCTTTCGAACCAGTTGAGTTCTGAATAAGCTATCGGAATAAATCCAAAATCTCCTCATTAGCTTTCGGAAAGCGCTCGGAACAAATAAAAATCTCCGTATTAGCTTCTCGGAAAGCGTTCGCGAAACGCTGTAAGAACGCAGGTTGGATGAGTTTACTAGGGTATCCATATAGTATGCTGATTCGTCAGAAATTCGGCTATCAGCCACGCCTACAGCCGAGATGGTCAGGATGCATTCCTTTGCCTTTGCGACAAACTACGAATCGATGCACCCTTTTAGAATAAAGATTCATAAAATAAAACTCAAGTGCGGCTTTTCTTTTGAACAGATTGTACAAACTTATCTGAATTCTGAAGAACTAATCACTGTTTTAATTTCAGTAAAACTTTAGTAATACAAATATGTGTCCATTGTACAAACAGATCCTGAGATCCGTTTTTGTTCCGCTCTCAACCTTTCTGGCTATTGTCAAACGTGTATCGAAAGACTTAGGAACGTTATGGAAAGTGCTTACAGGAAAACCAAAGTTTTTTTGCAAGTTTTCTTACTGACAGATCCAGATTTTCATTGCGACCACACACAATTGCTTTTTGCACTTGTTCTTCTTTCGACGCCATCTTCGATCTAAAAGTTTGTAGTTATCACCGAAAATTGATTTGACACAATGAACAGACATACGTTCATCAGTTTGCGAAATATTTCACGCGTTGATGAAGTATTTCTAGCGATATACGTATGTAGGGGTGTCCAGATTTGGTCACGAACAAGCCTTACCTGTTTTTGACTTATATTGGCCTTACACGCTAAGATCAGTTTACCTAAATATGGGTGAAGAATACCCATAATCGCGAAAAGTGCACATACCAATTAAGGGTACGTTACTACTTACCCATATTAGAGTATGTTTTCCCATACAAATTTACACAAATATGGGTAAAGTTAACTTTACCCATAAAAGAGTATGTGCAGTGATCGCTGCAAGAGGGTTGACTTGGGTGAATTAAAACTCAATATTAGGTCCTTTGCTTCTCTGTGTAGTTATTTCATGACTCAGATCGGTTTGCAATTGAAATAAACTTACTTTGGCAAAACAAGTTCGTTTTCATACTTCATTCAAGCCATCAGGGCTCGAGCAAGTATGACTCAGATATGGATTCAGAAAATGCTTGGAGCGGCACGAGGATAATACGCAAGATCTTAACAATTAATTTAATCCTTCGTGTATAACGTCCAAGAGTATGAATAACCGTTTAGTAGAGAGAAAGATCTTCGTAGACTTTGGTAAACCATCGTAGACAAACGTAGACTTTTTCAAAGAACCGCTTTGATTGCCTAGCTACGAAAGTGTTGTTCACGTTTGGCTTCACTTACAAGCATTTCCAGGCTTTCATCTCCATTCTAAGGGAAGAAGCATATAAACCAAGAAAGGGTTAAGGTCCTACGAACTGATGAGATGATCAGAGTCTTGCAATTTCATCCAGCTCTCTCGTTTCCACCAATTCCACTATGGCCAGGAACCCAGTACAAATTGACTTGATTATTACAAGACAACTTTTGGAGTGATTGAACACATTTCCAAACATGCTTGAATTGCATGTTGCTGGCTTTAAAACATTTAGAGCTGCTTGGCTGTCCGACATAATGCATTTATTTGAATATCTATAGTTTCTATAGTATCTATAGTCTATCTATAGAACAGAACATTCCAGAATTGCTTGAATTTCAGCTTGGAATACAGTTGGCCCTGTTTCCACTTGATTGTTCATTTTTGAACCGTCTGTATGCAGTACAATCGATCTTTGATGGAGGTTTGGACCACCTCTATCCCACAAATCACGTCCAGGATCAATAACTTGATACGAATAGTCAAAGTCGTATTTTTCTCCACGAATGCTAAGATACTCCTATTAGATCACCTTCAAAAAGGTTCACAAACCTTTGATCCTTGAAGCATTCCTTTAAGCTTCTAATTGTATGCATTGATGCAATGGTAGCATGGAAAGCAATGCATCCAGTGTTCTTGTTGGTGTAATTCTCATTGCATCAGTAATTGAACTAGTTGCTAGCCTTTGAAGTTTTTCTAACCTACTATGTTCAACAGTTTCTTTAGTTTTTGACCACCAAACCAATGCATTGTTCTCGAGTTATGCAGATGTGAGATTCAGGAGGGAGGGGTTTCGAATCTCCATAGAAATATTTCTTGAATCTTCGAAAGTCCAAATTCCCTTGCTTCTCGTTACTCACGCGTTCACTTAAGCTCGCTCGACTGAAACGCATTCGCCGAATAGGATTAGAAGTCTGAAAGCCAGGGGTTTTGTAGCGTGATAGTGGATAATCCAACAGTTTGGCGACTGTCGTGTGAGTTTCGATTAGTTGATTATTACTCGCCATTTTGTAGCCGCCATTTTGAATTTTTTACAATTTTTTTATCTCCTTGAAATTTTTAACAATAATCAAATTGATACGTCAAAACCTAAAGTTCGTACGCCTTTACAATCTCCCACAAAAAAAAATACAAACTTTGCCTTATTTTTGCCCAGATCCAGGGGAGGGTCCCCTTAAAAATAATAATAATCAGCTAACAATAGTTGACCTTCAATTCAATTCATAAATATTAATCTGCTTTTAAAAATAGAAACGTCAAAATCTATTGCTATTGAGAATATCGATCCAACGTTACACATTCAAGAAAAGATGTAATAAATGGTGTCCACAGTTAATTTGCATCACTTTATACTCGTCCTCAAAAACAAGTCTCTAAACCGATTGTCATGAAATATTCAGGAATAATATACAATGTATAATCTTGGTTCAGGTATTTTTATTTTATTGTTTTTCTTTACCAAATCCACAAGCCGGAACTTTCGTATTAATACCTTGTGAAACTCACGCAGTGTAATCAATACACGCTGAGGTCATTTCACCCAAAGTTTCGTTGAAATCAACCAAAAGAACGAAATGTAACAGCTTATTGAAAGTGATGCAATTTAATTGTGGACACCCTTTAATCAATTGTTAACACTCTTTGGCTCTCCAGTTGTTTTTGTACACCAGCAAACTCAAATATCTTCAATCTTCAATCTTCACAAATCTTCAATCTGGCGACAAAGTTGTTGGATTGCGGCTTTATTGTGCATTGGCGATGTTTTGGCTTTCTATGAAGGCTTGTGTTTTTTAAGCATCATGCGACGACGCTCTATTCCACCAAAACACGTGATTTGCATCTGCATGATATGTTTGAAGAAATGAAATCAATATTTTCTTCGAGCATTGAGTTTGGTATACTTCTTGATTAATAGTCAAATCATTGGGTTTCAACCATGGTTAAGAAGTTCCTTCTGCTTCTGCTCAAACTTATGCTTAAACTTATACTTCACGTTCGGAGATGCAGAAGAAATGTTATTAGAATGATGTCGATCGTTTCCTGCGATGTGGGTTTTTGAGAGAGTGTAGTTGCTTTCATCATCCAAAACGAAACATTTTCCGGCGTTATTTTGGATCATCTATCGGCATTGGGATTTTATATCTGTTGCTCTCTTTGTATTCTGGTGCTCTTGATTTCTTGTGGCAGCCGATTCCTATTCACAGTGAACTTTTTCCCGTGATTTATGTTTGTTTGATAGAATTGTACAATCCGCTCGCGTAATGCTTCTTGCTTTGACGGCATTTTGAACACAACTGAACAAGTTGGAACAAAACTAAACATGCGATTATTTTGGGAAACAACGAGCACTGA